>DXKC01001451.1:0-12512 GCA_031170775.1 Cymbopogon citratus
AGGCTCTACTTAACCCTGGAATTGGACATATCCTCTCGCTGAAGCTGAGCACTCGTATGAAAGAGTGTTATTCTGAACAGAATCTCCACTCCCTGCAATAGTCGTATCTGGGACAATAGTAGTAGTAGATGCAAGTTCGAAACTGACAGGCTGGCACTCGTACTGGTGTCTTTACCTGTAGCAATGTAGTAATAGTAGTAGTAGCAGAGTCAGCTAGTCACCAAACAGATCACCTGGACAGTGAAGATTCTCCGCGACACAATGCAGAATTTCAGGATGCGCTGCAGACATTTCAACTTGACCTCAAAATTCGGGCAATGTTTGTACACATCAGGGCTCAGAGCCTAGCCTGTATGGTATTGCAGTGCCCGATATTCTGATGTAAGGTTTCAGGGGAACTGCCTGTAACAGAAGTTAGGATGGTGTTTGGTTGTAGCATCCATAGGACGATGAGGGGGGCTGCACCAATTGACAACCTTATTATTTCAGCAGAAAAATTACAGGATGCCCTCTGGCAGAAAACTGATGGTATGCCAAGATTGAGATGGACGCCAGTGTTATGGATACTCAATCACGGAATTCATCCATGAACTTCTCGTGAAACTCCTTGAACCTAGATATTATTGCAGGTATTTTGTCCTCCGGAGGCAGTATCGTGCATCTGAAGTGCCATGTTCCAGGGACCTTCAAAGTTAAAATCCAGCAAAACAATGTGTCAGTACAAAGCTTAATGATGCTCTTTAAAACGATAAGGACTTTCACGAAGCTTTTGAGATGACCAACCTGTCCAAAACCAGAACCAGGGACGACAACAATCCCAGTGGCTTCTAGTAGGCGTTTAGCATAGTATGCATCTGGGGCAGTGCCAGCTGCTTGGGCAGCTCCGATCGCCTTCTGGGGTAAATGAAGGCGTGGGAACAGATACATTGCACCTTCGGCTTTATTGCATGTAATACCTTCTAAACTATTGAATGCTTCTTCCAAAGCCTGTGACAAATAAGAATATGCAACAATAGCTCAAAATATTCAGGAAAAAAATGTTGACTACTTGACCAGGGGTAGCTTTTATTATTATTGATAGTTTCGTATTAGGCCACTAAACATGGAAGGGAAAAGTAATACATTTAGACTTGCATTCAGCCTGGTAAAATCAATCAATCTTAGAAGGGGCAGGAGTAGAACAAACCTTTGCACGCCGAGCCAATGATGACAGGATACCATCCCTCTCTAACATGAAGGATTCAAAGGATTCATCCCCAGCCTGTGGAGGTACTAAATATCTTAGTTACTGCCATCATTGCTGTAGTACTTAAGAGTTTCCTAAGCATCCTACACTGACCTTTGGTGGGTTCATTACAAGGCTAGCAAGAATTTGCCCCGAAACATTGGAGCATAGATTTACTGAAGCCACCTTGTAAATTTGTTCCCGTACTTCAGGACTGAATCCAGTTATCTCCATATAACCACCTCGTTTTCCACATTCTCCGTAGTAGCCTAGCAGCAGTGCAACACAAAGAAGTTTTACAAAAAAGAAAAGAAAGGAGAGGCAAACAGAATAGGACTACAGAGCATAGAACCACCCGAGTTTGATTTTGATTACCTTTAGAAACTGACTGGAATGATACCAAAGGAAGATCATCATCAGTGTATCCCAGTGATCGTGCAATTTTTTTGAATGAGTGGAATTGCTTATCTTCAGCATATATATTTTCTTGGTATACCTAGAAAGGATATGGATAAATAAATGGTGTTAGTAGACATACCATGTTTAAGTGTATGAACAGCTCATGGGTATTGTTATGGTGAAAACCTCAAACACAAGTTCTGACTCACCTCATCCGCGAGAAGAACAAGTCCTTCATTCTTGCAGAATTCGACAATTTTCTTTTGGTTTTCCTCAGCAAGAACCTACCAAGATCATAATTCTTGTAAAAAGAAGGATATGATGCCATTATTTGTCTTGTAGGTATTTTTTTATCTCACACAGTATCACAGCATGTTAAAGTTGCGATCTGCAATGCCTCATGAGTATATTTTTCCTAATGAGAACATGCAAGAGCTGTCATTTTTGCATGTAACAAATAGATAAATAATCACCTGTCCTGTTGGATTTCCTGGATTTATGACAACAAGTGCCCTGACAGTGATGCCCTTAGATCGAGCCTCCTCCAGTTGTTTCTTCAGCTCATCAACCTCAAGTCCCCACCCTGTCTCTTCATCAAGGAAATAAGGAACCTGAAAGAAAATTTGTTCACAAATCAAATTGCCAGACATACAGATCATGTTACAGCAGGTTCCCAATGTTAGAGCATATAACAGCAGTCATACATGCAAACCAATTTTGACTGGTGATGATCGATTTACTAATCATTGTGAAATTAAGTTACTGAACCCAGTGGATTATATGAAGGATTTAACTCATATTATTGCCTAAAAGTGCAAGTTGAGATGACAATGATCTGATTCAACAAGCAATAACATACGGCATAGAAGCATTGTCACAGAACATACAAGGGAGCCACCATGAAGAGCAATTGATGCAGAGTACAGTGGGTACTGTGGAATAGGGCAGAGAATGCCATCCTTCTCAGAGCTTATCAACAACTGCATCATCATGTGCACCTAGTTGAAAAAAGAAATTACACTGTATCAGACTATCAGTAACAAGGGCAAGCTTTGTACATATGTACAGTCAGTACAGTCAGCCGATTACAGCTAGTTAGATGAACAAGTTCTCATTCCACATAAATGGACTGCCACTGATCAAAAGAAGATATATAGTGCATACTGCTGGGCTTGCTCCATCTGTTAGGAAGATGTTATCTCCGCTTGCATGAAACCCATCACGGGCAGCAATTCCAGCAGCAATTTCATCACGTAAACCTTTTACACCCTGAAATAGAGAGCAACATGAGTGATCAAGCTCATCCAATCATAACAGCATTCATCAAGAGTGCATTATATATGTACCTGACTATGGCTATATGCTCCTGTCGCTCTACCTGGTATCTTCTCTAGAATTTGCCATGCTCTCTCTATAGCATCTGAACTGTATGAAATCATTAATATAAATCAACATTCTAGGCCGGCAAACGAATTGTCTGTAGTACCTACCTAGTACCTAATCGATCAGTTTAGTGACTAGGAAAGCTGTTTAAACCTAAATGTGTCAATATGCAAATGTTCCTACAGATTCAAAGGGTTTAAGAGAAAGCTCAAGTGCTTGAACAAGACACTACAGATGACAGTTTCTACAGATTCAAAGGGTAAATTCAGTTCTCATTTCTCATGAGCCACAACATGTGTGCACCATGACAGAAAAGGTTTCTAAAAGATTAAGAAAGTACTTTTGTCCTCAAAACATGAGCAGGCAGATAAATGGTTAAGCTGAGCAGTTACTCAACTTCTTACGCTTGTCTCTTACATACTGAAATAGCTCTAAAAACAGTTACAAATGACTGATACAGAAAGTTGGTTCTTGCCATTTTAGATTATTACTAGGCGTGTCGCCTAGCATAAAGTCAACTAACCAATTTAGCATTGATTTACTTGTGCTTATCTAATATTAAATTCTTGCATGTACCTGTACAAAGCATGAGTTTCACTTTTGTCCAGTAGAGCTGGATGATCACATAAAGAGAGAACCTAAAAAGCCAACATGAGCTAGTAAGCAACCATGAACATTCCATCAGTAGTTGCATCGAATGACCAAAAATACAAGGAACAGAAACTCACTTCTCTGAAATATGTAACTGGTTGTTGTCCAAGTGATTGGGGATTTCCAATATTACAGTAGAGTATCTGCCATTAAAATAAGACGTAACAAACTCCATTGACCATCAGAAACAATAAGAGTAGAGATGCAGTTCATGGGATCCAAATACAAACCTCGTCAAAAGGAAGTGATTCTGGATTTTTCTGCAATTCTTGTTGTAAGTTCTGCATAAGGAAAACAAGATCATAAACCGAGTCCAGCAGAGCTGTATCAAAAACTATTCTAGATAGTGCAGTCCTTTTATATAATAAATACAAGTCATATCATGTCAGCATCAGCATATACAGCATCAACTTTCACCCTAACCCTGGACTAGTTCCTTGTTTCTCCTGACATGAAGTAACATGGAGTAGCAGTTGATTTATTTTTGAATTAAGACCGTCAGGTAGCAATAAACATCTCTCAATACTATTGATTATCGATTTTTCTTAGTTCCATATTGGACGTACCTGAGCATGTGTAACAATCTCTCCCCGGACTGCATATTCACACTTCAAGACCTGAAGAAACATAACGAATCACATCAATTAAGGATGATACAATTTGCAGGTTAAAGCAAACGATGCATTGTAGAATTCGCATTACTACGAACCCCTCCAAATACTGCTCAGAAATACTCTAAGCTTTTTCACTTCGTACTGATGGACGGACATATGGACTGATCGACAGACACTCAACTCCCAGCATTTGCAGTACGAACAGAACAGACAACCAAACTAAAAGCAGCAACATGCTTTCAACACACTCTAACACCAACACAGATCGAAACTTTCAATCGCCCGGCTAATCGATAACAGAACATAGCAACCCAAACAAACTAAACAGAGGAATCAGATAAGGGGGGTCACAACAGCTGCACCTTGGGGTTGATGGTGTCGAGCGACACTGGCGGCGCGGGGCGCGCCGCCGTGGACATGGACCTCGCCAAGGCGGCCGCCATCGCCGCCGCGCCCACCGGGGAGGCTGGATGACGCGGCGCCGGAGCGTGAGGCGACGGCGCTACTGATCTGGACGCTGCGCCGCGCAGGGACGCGGCCACCGCGCGGCGCGCCCTGTCGGCTGCGAAGCGGCGCATGGCGGCAGCGGCGTGCGGCGATGCGATGCGATGCGGGGATGGCGACCGAAGACGGCGCTCAGGCGTGATGCTGATAAGTGGGATTGGGGAGGAAGGCCAAGTGTGAATTTTCTATCTCACCGCGGCTTTCCGTTTTTTCTATCTGTTCGAGCGGGTTTTGCGTTCTCTGCAAGAAAGAAACGAGGCGCTCCCGGTTGAATTTTGCTTGACCAAAAAGACAAGGCGCAATCTACATTTGTTTTATTAATCAGGGTTATAAAAAGATTTATTTCTTGTAAAGAAATACTCCTATATACTCCCTTCATTCCAAATTATAAGTCATTCCAAAAATCTTGAAGAGTCAAAGTTATTTAAATTTAACCAAATTTATATGATAAAATAATAATTAGAATGTCAACTAAGTATATTGGATTCTTCATTAGCTATAGTTTTATAGTATACCTATTTATTGTTATAAATCTTTATAATTCTCTTAATAATCTTTGGTCAAACTTGAAATGCTTTGACTCTCCAAGATTCTTGGAATGACTTATAATTTGAAATGGAGGGAGTACCAAAGATTCATTTTTTAAAAAGTTGTACCATGTTTATCCCTCAAATAAAGCCATGACGTTAAAAAAAGGGTCAATAAGCAGGAGTACATGGAGCCCATTTTTTCCTTTTTTTTAAAAAAAAGTATACAACATGATGATTGATGAAAATCTTCAGAACTCATTTCTCATACACGTACTTAGAAAAAAGTTAGAGCGTTGTACCGTTATCATGGATTAACAATATCTTCAAGTCTCTCATGCACATAAAAGTTAGTGTAGCACGCATCTAGACAAAGTGCAAAAATCAGATCAAGTCCAAGAGACGTGATCATTGGATAAATGTCCAAAAGCCATGTCTCATACGAGTTCTAGAAGTGTGCATTGAAAAATATTCTAAATTTTAATTGAAATGCAATAATAATATAAAGTTTCAAGTTATTTTTATAACTGTATAAATTTATATCCCGTCGCAACACACGGACATATTTGCCAATAGAGATATAAAGGATTTCTTTAACAAAAGACCATCTACACTCATTTGACTATCGCACGTTTGATTTGTATTTTTTTCATGGGAAAACTAGATTTCGAGATTCCTCGGACTTTTGAAACCATTCGATTTCAATAGTTTTGAAACACATGTGGCTTTTGTAAAAAAAAACACATGTGCACGACGTCAGTAATGAGGGATGTAAATTAGATTTTGCAACAGATTCAAAAATATCAGTTAGACTTTATAAAAAATAGAAAATTGTTTTCAAAAAAATATCTAAATAATATTTTATAAAATAAATATGCATTTTAAAAACTAAAATATGATTTGGTATTAGATTTGTGAACTCAAAAATATAAATCCACATTCATATTTTCTCTAAATTACGCTCCACTTTTTTCTAAACTAGGCACAATAATATAGAGCATATAGCTCTATAAAACTTACACGGTTTGGTACCTGAGACCGTCCAAACTGTCTTTATGTTCAATCATATGCTCTAGATCGTGTGTAGACCAAAGGTAGTATAATAGCTAATTGATGGAGAACAAATTAAATAGAGCTTGATTCCAAAACAACCAAAAATAGTATAATATCATTTCTACGGCTGATAAGACGTCTAATGTTATTTTAAAAAACATTATGGCAAACTTTATTAATTCAATATAGTTATTAGTTGTGAAAGAAAAACAATATTCCGTTGCTAATAAGTTAGACTGATAAGTTAAGCGAAGAGGGTCTTACAGTATGTTATACTAATAGGGAAAAGGGAACATTAAGAAACTATAAGATACTCCCTCCATTCAAAAATCTCCTTCATCTAAGCAAAAATGTTTTATTCAAAAATCCCCTTCATATTAGTTGGAACTTGTATACATTTATTGTCTTTGTTGCTTATTGGCTGTCACTTGCAGGTATTTATTATCTATTTGCTGCTCATTGGTTGTTCCTGGCCTGTGACTTCTCATATGCACTGAGTCCGAGATGATTAAATGCAAAATGGAGTTCTCCTTAGTCAATGCGCCGGAGAGATGAAAAAGATTTTTGAACGGAGAGAGTAATAAGCACCCGGTGATGTACTATGTAGATCAGTAGATGCCACATGCAAACATAACCAAATTTAAGTTATTTTTATAAAATATTTATTAATAAAGCATACTATAACAAAAGACGTGATATTTTACATAATTTTTTTGAAGAAGACGAATGGTCAAATTTATAGTTAAAAAAGTCAAACGAACACAATTTGGAACAAACTAGTACCATTTCTAGCTTTCTTTAAATATCGTGTTTAAATGTACTTATATCGGCAGCTCCGATTTCCAGCGATCCGCTGGGTGTAGGCACATAAAAAAACAGTCTTGAATGCGGTTCTTATATTGACGGTGTTATGTTAGTTTTACGGTAGGCTGCATCAGCTGCTGCTAATTTCCTCTATAGAAGAACAGCCACCGGCTCACTGCGGTTCCGAGCAGACTGATTAGTTTGGCCAGAATCTCAGATGGTTTACCCTTTCTTTTTCCCTTCTGATGAAGCTATCTACTGTATGGTAAACGAGCATTTCAAGCGGTTTCGGAGCACCAGTAAAAGACAACAGAAAAGGCAGGAGAGCCAACGAATCGTGTGTATACAAAATTTGAAAAAGGAGCCCACGGGCCAAATAGTTGGTCACAGGTTAGGTTCACAGAGCGCAGCTCACGTGCGTCTCACTGAGCGGTGGCCCAGCCTCAAGTGCGCCACCTTCCTAGGCGCTGACAGGTGGGGCCGGTGTTCGAACGCGGCTGTGACTACGGCTGCTATGGAGGAGGCCTGGGCAAAACTTCCATTTCGTTTCAGTGCTGCAACTGCCAATTCTCTCTCCTCCCTCCCTCTCCTCCATTCCATACATGTCCTTCCAATCCCCACCGCTTCTCAGTCCCGACCGTTTGCGCCGCTGGAAGGTTCTGGAACCTTCTGAGATGAGGAGGAGGAGCAGACGCCAACGCAATGGAGGAGGAGGGAGTGGCCAGCGCGGTGGAAGGGTGGCCATTGCCTTCGCCGTGCTGCTGGACTGTGTCATGGCCCTCGTCGGCGGCGCCGCCGCGCAGGGCCCCCGTCTCCCCTCCAACTACAAAACCCTCAGCGGTACGGTAAACGCACCCGAGCCTTCCACCTATACAGCTTTCTCGATGCGTGCCGTCGGTCTACTCCTCTGCTTCATGCGTTTGTTCGTATACGACGGGGGCGGTGCGTGCTTCCGCGGGGCCGGTTGCCGGTGGGCGGTGGCAAATCCAACTGGGGCTTTGATGATACTTGTTCTAGAATGTCCATTCAGGCCACTTCTCTTTCGCTGACGATTTTAGGCGCTTTGTTTTCAAAGACATCAGTAGCAATTTGGTTATTGATTCTACAAATTCCAGAATTCAGCTTCGGTTCTCTTCTGTAATGTGGGTTCAAATTCAGATTTGTCTCTGTCATTCATGGGTCAAATTGAACCTGCTAAAATTAATCGAGTGGCTATCGTCTGAGGCTCTGAGCTGATATTCAGTTATTCACTCTCTAATGGGAGACCACGGCAACAATCATGAGCATCTGTTTTTTCTCCAGGCGCCCCTCCACTTGTGGTCGCCAAAGGTGGATTTTCGGGAGTGTTTCCAGATTCAAGCCAAGGTGCCTATTCTTTCGCGATGATCGCCAGCGCGCCGGACACGGCCATGTGGTGTGACGTCCAACTGACAAAGGATGGTGTTGGAGTCTGCCTTCGGGATATAAATATGAAAAACTGCACCACTGTCGACCAAGCGTACCCCGCGAGAAAGCGGACCTATGTCATCGATGGCGTGCGCAAAACTGGATGGTTTGCTTCAGACTTCACCATTGCTGAGCTTCAGTCAGTTTCTCGTGAGTTCAACAATACCACTGCAAACCTTCCGTTTAAAGCGATTTAATCATTGCAATATCTCTGTACATCTCGGATGTGTAGCAAGTACAAACTAATTAATAGCTTGAAAACACCAAGTAGATGCATAGTACATGCCACTAGATGCACCGCCAAATTTATGAGTCTTCAAAAATCATAACAGAACACCATGTTGTTTCGTTTTATTTTGTTCTATATAACTAGTTTTACATTGTGGAGATCTTGAGTTGTTTGCATTGACATTATTACTGCTATTGTTTCTACATTATGTGCTTTTTATGGCCTACAAATTTATTTTAATGAAGTAAGCTATTCTTCTTATCTTAAATGATTATCTACTTTATTGGGCAGTAACACAAGGAATTTGGTCTCGCACTGATAGATTCGACGGCATCTATCCAATCGTCAGTGTTACTGACTTTCGGTCCCTTGTCATGCCATCTCCTGTTTGGTTGAATATCCAGGTTGAATTATTCAGAATTTACTGTTGCTAGTTTTATACTACCTTCAAACGCTAATTTTGTTTTCATATGTATAGCATGACATCTTCTACAAACAACATGGTTTGGACATGAGGAACTACATACTTTCAATCAAAAAGCGTGTATCCATGGATTATATCTCATCGCCTGAACTGGGTTTCCTCAAAAGTATATCTGGAAGAGTTGGTCGCAAAACAAAGCTTGTATTTAGATTTCTTGATAAAGCCCTCTTAGATCATTCTATAAACCAAACATATGGTTCACTGTCAAGTAACCTAACGTTTATTAAGTCTATTGCATCTGGCATAATAGTCCCTAAGAGTTACATTTGGCCGGTGACAAAGGATAACTATCTACTGCCATCCACACCAATTGTCACTGAAGCCCACAATGCAGGGCTGGAAATATATGCCTCTGATTTCGCCAATGATAGAATTATTCCCTATAACTACAGCTATGATCCGTTGGCAGAATACCTGAACTTTATCAATGATGGTGGCTTCTCTGTTGATGGTGTATTGTCAGAGCACCCAATAACTGCATCAGAGGCAATTGGTGAGCTACTAAGTTTTGCATTAGTACATGCTAAAGATCCAGCTACACTATTCTTATCGATTCTGACCTTTTCAGCCTATGAACTACTTCCTCTGTTCTCCTATGCACAATATTTTGGACACATTTACTGAGTATAAACGGCATACTATTACAATCCTCCATTGGAACTTGTCTTTTAACGCCTCATGTTGATATTAGACTGTTTTGTCCCCTAATCCCCCATTTAGTCTTATAGTGTTCACAGTCCAATGATGAAATATTTTATATTGTAGGGTTTAAAATAACTTTACTGTATTTTAAGATATGTCTGTGCCCACCGTGGAAACATAGTGTGGTGTTGAGTTGTTTTATGAACAAATAAACAACATATATTTTTAATGCATTTGAATCTCCTTATCTGCAGGTTGTTTTACTAAACTGAATTCAAATAAGACCGATCATGGTATGTTTCGTATGGGCCTACTTAGTAATTGTATCGTGATGGTTGGATGTCTTCTATTTCTATTCAGTTTAATTATCTGTAGTTCTTCTTTGCAGGGGAACCCTTAGTTATCTCACATAATGGTGCTAGTGGAGACTACCCGGACTGTACAGACCTGGCCTACCATAGTGCAATTGATGATGGCGCAGATGTCATTGATTGTCCTGTTCAAGTGACAAGTGATGGAGTTCTTATGTGCATGAGTTCCACTAACCTGCTTGACACCACGAATGTTCAGAGAACAACTTACAGCTCTCTTGTTTCTGTTGTTCCAGAAATTCAGCCTCAACCAGGAATCTTCACATTCAACCTGACTTGGGCTGACATTAACAGTAATGCTTTAAAACGTGAGTTTGTTTTGTAGCATTATAACATTACAAATACATGAATAGCTCATAAACGGCACAAACTTATAAGTATCCCTTTGATTGGCCCTTTATATACAGCCAAAATATCTTCTCCAGCAAGTGGTTATTCTCTTGTAAGGAACCCAAGGTACACAAACCAAGGGAAGTTTTTGAAGTTATCTGACTTTCTAGCAATTGCAATGGATAAGGACTTGTCCTGTGTCATGATCATCATTGAGGTGATACTTTCACTCGAAGTTTTGCTTATTTTGTTATGATCTCAAAGAATTGAACTTTCCACCTGATTTTTGTCTCTCTATTATGACTTTGTGATACCTGCCCATTTCATTCAAAAAAAAAAGTATGACTATGTTACGAGCAAAAGTTTACCAGATAGTTAACCTCTCAATATGTTGATGCGTAATCTACATAATCTCAATGATATAATTTATAACTGGTTGTCATCTCGATGAGTTCTCTACATAATCTCAATGATATAATTTATAACTGGTTGTCATCTCGATGAGTTCTTCTACATTTACTAGTACATTGCTTGTATAAACCTCTGCAAAGATTGTATTTCCCCTTTTGCGTTTCCAAATATTCTACTCACCTTTCCAGAAGTCAAATGTTACCATAATAAATGGAATTCTTCCTTCATTGATCAATCTATCTTTTGTACTACAGAATGCCGCATTTTTAGTAAATTCGTTGGGAATTGACATTGTTGATTCTGTAAGCACTGCCTTAAGTGCTGCTGGCTTCAATAATCATCCTACCAAGGAAGTTCTGATCCAGTCAAAAGATAGTGCTGTTCTAGTCAAATTGAAGCAGCAGAAAACAAAATGCAAGCTTGTTTACACTCTACCATCAGGCATCGGGGATGCTTCTAATTCCTCATTGAAAGACATTAAGAAGTTTGCTGAAGCTGTAGTTGTGGACAGCAAATCTGTTTTTACTCTAAGTTCTGACTTTATCATAAGACAAAACAGTCTTGTGCAAGATCTGCAGTCAGCAGGGCTAGCTTTGTATGCAGAGGTGTTTCGGAATGAGTTTGTAGCTCAACCGTTGGATTTCTTCGGAGATGAAACTGTGGAAATCAATTACTATGTTCAATCATTTAATTTATCAGGCATCATAACTGATTTCCCGAAGACAGTCAGAAGATACAAAAGTAAGTCTCATTTGCCACGTCATGTGCATATAGTTCACTATCTTGCAGTGTTTTGTTCTCTTCCCAGCTGTCTTTGGTAGTGAAGGTACAAGTTCCACGGGTATGAGTTGGGGAGTGCTTCCGGGGGAAAAAACTTCTAAATATAATGGGATATTTCTTTTCTGCATTAACAGTAACAGGGTATGATGGAAAATAGCATGGGAGCATGGATAGTGGTATTTAGGTCATTTTTCAAGTTTTCGCAATGATGGTGTCATTTCCCAACTGCACAGTTCATGTAACTGTTTCTAATTAGTACGGAGTAGTTGCAGTATTTATGCTTAATTTTCTGACAGCTGCATACTCTTGTATTTGCAGAAAACACCTGTACAGTTCTGGGAAAGGATATGCCCAGCTACATGCAGCCTCCTCAGGCTGGTTCCCTTGCACAGTTTCTCCAAACTTTCAAAACCCAACCGCCATCTCTGCCACCAATGCCGACACTGGATCCTTCAAGCGTGGAGGAGCCACCTCTTCCTACTGTTGCGTCAAGAAGTGCTAATGGTGGTTCCTCAGGGGGCACCAGAACTACTGGCATAGCTTCTGATGCTCACACGGCTGCTGTAAGTGCTGGCATGCTACTTGTGATGGTTTTCGCAGCTCTGCTGATATGAGAAGACACGTGGGACTGTATTGTGTATAGTAGACAACTGAAGCTA
>DXKC01001452.1:0-10536 GCA_031170775.1 Cymbopogon citratus
CTTCCCGAGAAATACTGCCGGCAATTATATATTAAAAAATATTAATATTTATAATACATAATTAGTATCATTGGAAAGATCTTTACGTCTAGTTTTTTTAACAAATTTATTTGGAGATAAAAATGTTGTACGCATTTTGTATAAATTGAGTCAAACTTGTGGCACGAAAACCAACGGCGACGGTCAATTGGGGACGGAGGAAGTAGGTATGAACGACCAACAAAATCGTGTTTATTCACAAATCGAGGGACCAAAATGACATGTAATTCCAAAGAAGATTTTGTTTTTTGAATAGTAAAGAGACAATAGGTCCTTTGCTGTTGGGCGGTTTTGGCCGCACGCGCCCTGGCCCGCAACCTCGACGGAAACTGGAAATGGAGCGTGCCGGCTGCGCGCTGCGGCTCCTTTGCCTGTCATCTATCGACGACTCGCCGAGCATGCCACGGTTCATTCGTGTCATCACACGTTGCAGTGCACGGCACGAGCACGACACGACGCGGTCCGTCTCGGCGCCTGGCTAGTTGTACAAACATGTCTCTCTTGAACCGTACGTGGACAGATCAAGATTGACCAGCTAGCTAGCTGTATACAAACATGCATGTTTCTCGATCTTGACTGACTGTGGACAGATCAAGATTGACCTACCGAGTTCTTTTTCCTTATAAAAAAAAGAAACAAGGAAAGAATGGCATCCTGGCATACAGATTCGCTTCACGGAATACCAGTCATTTATTTAAATTAAATTATTCATGTAGTACGTAGTGAATTGTTTGACTATTATTGTTAGATTAGATCATATCATCATACTAAAAATGAATGGTGTGGTGTAGATCATGAGAATTGTACAGTACGCGACATAGAACGATTTGTTGTTGCTCCTTCGTCGGACCATGCAAAATCAGGTAGAGTAGTGCGTAGTACAACTGAAACTGGCCACATGTGGCTGTTTGGATTTGGAACCTCCTCCCAAGCCACAGCCTGCCGTGCTTTCTAAGTACTTTCCACGCAACGCAAGGAGCGGAGAGAGACCGTGAGTCGTGACGAACATTTTATCATTTTGAGGCCTTTCCTGTTCTGCTAGTGCTGCTACAGATGCTACTGCGTGCTACAAATGTCGCCATGTCGGAATCCGGGCATCCCGAATCACTTGTAGCATTTTTGTTTTTATTTAGTAATAATTGTCCAAACAATAATTAGTTAGGCTTAAAATATTCGTCTCGTAAAGTACAACAAAAACTGTGTAATTAGTTTTTAATTTCATCCACCTTTAATACTTTATGCATATGTCGGAATTTTAATGTGATAGGAATCTTCTTTTTTATAGTGAAATTTTGATGAATTCTGGAAAAGGGCATGGTTTCTGCTGCTGGGAGACATTCATTCACGATCTCGTTAGCACGCCACGCCATGCATAGTTTCTTGCTCGTCCATTGTGGTCGTGGGCAGGGGAAGAAGGGGAACTGTGGATTTGGCCGCCACCGGGGTCGGGGTCGGGGTCGCGCGACTTCGAGTTCGTTTTCACGGTCACACCGTGCGTCTGGTTCTTGTTTGGCAGCTGCCCTGCCCTTGTGCATTTGGGAGGCGCTGCTGCTCCTTGCTGGCGAGGCGAGAGCGAGATTGCTGCTGGGAGGAGACTTTTATATGAAGAACTGCTAAAGAATGATGATTTTGTGGGGGTTCTCCCATTAACAAACATGGTTGGCCCTAACTCCTCGAAGCGAGCGATTGAATTGCTTGACACTATTATTTTAATCGAATATATATGACATGAGGATGAGGACCAAGATAGGTAAACAAGAAAATATGATCTACAACTCATACATGGTGTATCAATCATAGATCATAGAATCTGGCGCATATATTCAAAGGATGAATTCATTGCGAATCTGGCGCAATTGACATGACTGCATCACTTCTTGACAGCGCAATTGAGGCGACCATAGAAGCTCTCATATCTAATATCTATAGCAAATTCAGTTTGCGTCAGTTGACTATTTTTACAGTGGGTTGCAGGAAGAAACCCAGATCTTTGATGGTGTCATTGGCAACTCACGTGGCTTAAAGAGATCCGTGGTTGCTGGAACAGAGACCATAGAAGTTCTCATACCTTTGGTGTTTGATTAATAAGGTAAAAATTGGAGCAATTGAAACTAGCCGTGGCTGTTGATTCGCAACCTTCCGAGGTTGCCATGGCCTATCATTTGTAGCTTCAAATCAGCAGCTTCAAATCGTTGCAGATCAGATCAGCAGTAGCCTGGCAGCCGGCAGGGCAATTGCGGCAAGGCTAGCTGCTCAGCGCAGGGGAGCCTCCAACGCCTTCTTCAGCTCCTCGCCGACGTCGTCCGGTGCAGCGGCAGGCTCCCTCGCGGTCGCGGCGCCCCGCACCGGCTTCGTCGCGTGGTAAGGCTGCGGCCGCGGGTGCGTCTGCATCTCCACCGCGGTCGCCGCCACCCTTCCCTCGCCTCTGCCCGCCGCCGCGGGCCGCGCTGCCCTGCTGCTGCTCCGGACCTCCACGGCGCGCCGGAGCAGGACGTTCTCCACGTTCAGCGACTCCAGCTGCTGACTCACCAGCGAGAACGCTGCGTCGCCGGAGTCCGGGTCCGACGCCAGGGAATTCCCCTGCTACAACCCCCGCCGCCGCGATTGTCCCCCTCGGAAGAAAACCAGATCGAAGTACGAGATACTGCAGATGCAGATCCTCTCACACTCAATTCTTCGCCTCTTCCGACGCCCTAATGTTTACACAGCTCCTTCTCCGCTGCGCCGCCTCTCCCATCACTCGCAGGCTATCCTCGCTTCCATGACCCCTGCTCCGCCAGTACTTCCGCGACGAGTTTTCCCAGTCATGGCGACTCCCAATCCACCTGGCCGTCGTCTTTCCAGGTCCGTTTTCTTGTTCTGATGCCAAAGTTAGCACCTTTAACTAGTTGTGATAGCAAGGGATCTACACTCTGACCAAGTTTGGGTTTTGTTTATACCTTTCTTATGTTGATTTTTCAAGGCAAATGTGGGAAAAATATTCTTTTAATCCCAGTGAAAACCTTTCAGTTGATCCCATATATGAATCCCCAAACAAATAGAAAAAGATGAAAAAAAACTAAAGAAAAGAAAAACCGAAATTCATATCAAGAAATTGTTCATGCATAGATATGTTACATTACGACTTCAATCCTGACGTGTGCTACCATATTATATGTGCCTGATGCTGACATTGTTTTTTACACTATTTTGTATTAGACATCCACATGCATATCTGAACATGCCGGCTTGCAGCACTGGGGTAGCAGGCAAGAAGTTGAATAAACCAAACAGGCGCCCTGCCAACGAAATTATGATTTCCCTGGGCGAGGGCACAGCAAAGGAGTTCATTGCTCCTTATGGTGACGGCCGTCCGACCCATGGTAAGCAAAATGCGAGGAACACCTATACCTATGGTGATGAAGGTGCTTGTTTGGAGGTTATACATGATCAACGTGACACAGTGGAGAAAATTCTGGACGTCTCTGATTATGAGATAGGCAGTTTTGCTGAAGAGGGCTGGGCAGCACAGATAGCTGGTCACCCTGTCGACAGTGTATTCTCTCTGGATAGACTTCCAAGGAGCAGTCACCGAAATGGTTCTATATACAGGGGCACTGAGAGATGGAAAAAAACCTTTCGTGTTGCAGATCGTGGCGAGAGTAAGTGATCAATATCTCCTTTCCTATAATTATTTGTTTTTAGTACATTTCCAGGTAATAACTCATATATTCTCTGTTGAAATCTTGAGGCTAGTTTTTCTTTATGTTTTTTACATATATATACTGGATGAATGCTCATTCTTTACCACAGGTAAAAGAGAATTTTGTCAATGTTACTTAGGGACTAAATTGTTAGATGTTTGCAAAAGTAGGAGACATCTGTCAGCTGTCACACCTTATCCAGATTGTTGCTTGCGACATTTGTTGTTGTCTTTGGCTTCGGCTCCCCGCGTCAGATGTTTCTTGCCTATTGGCCCTTGCACAACTTAATTAGCTCCACTCCGTGCAACATACTCTAGTTTGTTATTCATTAGACATTATATCTCCCCTAAAGTTTTTCAGTTGTCAAGATAACTCCATGAACTATATCTTGGCTCACCTTTAGAAACCAATCACTCCCCTTCCAGTTTCAATAAGGTTCTGTTCTGCATGTTGAAAATTTATGAGGTTGTTGATGACATCAATGCCTATGCTATGGAATATGTTTGCAACTTGTTATTCTTTTATTTATTTTTACAATGCAGCTGTATAGCCTATACTACCCAACCTATGTCGATAAGCATGAATTTTTTTTAATCGTAGGATAAGTTATGGCAGTTGAAATAAACATTAAAAAGGACTTCTGTAAAGAGAAACGACAGGACAAATTCAATTAATGGTTTTAGTACTTCTTCGGGGGTAAAGTGAACCAAAGAAAATATTAGCAGGTTAGGGGTTACAGGAGAGAGGAGGGGGAGAAAAATGAGGTCTTCCTTCTTTGAGGTGTTTCTGTCACCCTACAACCTATTGTTTTCTCCTCTTTCTTCAACTTCTGTGATTTCTTACTCTGATTCTGGTGATACTATAATGAGGCTAGGGCTCCCAATTAGGGATTAGGGTTTTGGCTGGAGACCCACTAGAATCCAGCAGGGGTAGGGTGGCAGCAACAAGGTGGCGAGGGTGCTGCCAGCAGTGGTGGCGGAGGATGGCAGGTGGGAAGGGTCAAAATGAGGGTGATCATGACGATTAGGCGATGGTGGAAAGCTGGTGCTAGGTTATGGGTGGCTGCCGAGCCAAGAGGATTACTGAGTGAGGAAGAAAACGCATGGCTAGAGGTAAAATTAAAGGTGCTTGTCATTCATCCGATTGCTCAATACAGCTGCAAATTCTGGTTACACTCTTTTGCATTGTGCTTTCCTACCAGAACATTTCGAGAGAGAAAATACCTAGTAAAAAGGACATACATAGTTTCCACTTCGTTGAAAAAGAAATTTTACAATAGTGTTGTCATGGAATCACCAAGTTGCATGTTTATCAATTCTGATTGTAACTCCTTTTTTTATGATGAAGCTCGGTTGGATCCAATGAAGTTATCAAATCCCGCACATTGCCTCCTTCACGCTGATGGAAGTTGTGTCCGTCATCAACCTTGTCCGATGTTTCAAATTTTCTCAATAAAGTTGGCTAAAATTCATGTGGATGGTGGCCCAGTTGAATTGTATGGATATATAGCCGCACGGGATGGTCTTGATCGATTGCTTAATCATTTCATAAATTTTAGTAGGGATGATCCCATCATGGTGAAGCAGGTGCACATCCATAATTATCTGCAAATATTTCAAATTATTTTATTTGTTTCAAAATACAAGACCTAACATGCCACTTAGGATAGAGTGTCAATGTTGTACTTAACTTGGCTGTCTGATCATTTATATTGATCTTGGCTCACTTTGCACTCTAGATTTCCCTGATAAATAGAAATATGTAAGATTAATGTGGCATATATTTTATTATCTTATAGCTCCCATGTTATTAATTGATCCTAAAGTAGCAAAATAGTAATTTATTTACTAATAATAGGATTGGATGATAGTATTGACGTCTAATGGGGACTATATATAGAGTACATGAGAGACAGAGGGAAACCTTAGACTAGGAGACTACACTAATTACCCTTGACTATTTTATCTTAATCCACCTCTCAAATGCAATATGCAACGTGAATGCAATGTCTAGATTCTTCCCCTAAGTATCATATATTTATTAATGACCCTGGTGATCACTATAACATATCCCTTTTAAGTGCACAAGTGAAACATGATAGGGGAAGAATCTAGCTCCAGGTTTTTTTTTTATCTTTTTTACTTTTATAAGAAGAGCTACTAAATATTGATGGTTTTGTAGGGTTCTCTCATTAACATGGTTGGCCCTAAGCGAGGGATTGAATTGCTCGATACTATTATAATCGAATATGACATGAGGATCAAGATAGGTAAAGAAGAAAAAGATGATCTACAACTTATTGATGGTGTATCAGTCATAGACAACACAGACACTAAGGACCGTTACATATTCAAAGGACGAATCCATGGCGAATCTGGTGCAATTGACATAACTGCATCACGTCTTGACTGGGCAATTGAGTCGACCATCGAAATTTTCATATCTGATGTGTATAGCAAGTTCAGCTTGTGTGTCAGTTGTTTTACCACTGGGTTGCAGGAAGAAACCCAGCTCTTTGACGGTGTCATTGGTGAGTCACGTGGCTTAAAGAGATCTGTGGTTGCTGTAAGGATAGATACTGATTTGGATTTGAAGTTCAAGGTAGGCTCAGGCTCATCCGCATGTTCTGAGCATCTCTGTTGCTTCGCGGCGAATGAACATGGGTATGTTATTCAAGAGATTAAAACTGCTCCTGCGTTAATTTCAGTAAAAGTGACTTGGTCGACTTTGCCTCGGGTACGCACATTTTAACTTTGACATCTGGCCATGCTTTTGGAGGAATGGAATTGGCCGCTCAATTCTCAAATAAACATCATCAAAAGGCTTTCTCTGTTATGAGGAGGCCAAATCTGGAGTTGAGGTTGTTGCAGCAATTTAACTCAGGCGTTTTATGATGACTGCATAAATTTTGGTGTGCAACTTTAGGTTGTAAATGTAAATTACATAAATTTTGGCGTGCAACTTTAGGTTGTAAATGTAAATTGTAGCCAGACTGTTGTAAGGGTAAGTTTCTTTGCATGTCATTCAGAGTGCATGCAGTTGATGAAAGTTTGTTTCCTGTATCCCTCGTTCATTCAGTAATGCATGCAGTATGGGTGAAATTTTTGTATTTTGGTCCTTTTTGGAAACTTTTTTTTACAAATAACCCACTGGAAAAACTTTGTCTGAAAATGACCCGTTTTCAGGCGTGCGACCAATTGACGCCGAGGTATGTGGCTCGGCGTGCTGTCAGCCCACGCCGCGGTAGTGCCACGTCAGCGACGACCACGGTCGCCGCCGAAGCGTTGACAGACAGGGTCCCACGGGTCGGCGGCATGTCAGCGCACGCCGACCCCTCTCGGCGTGAGCCCACCACACGCCGAGGTCTGGGCTAAGTTGTGGACAAGGCCCAAATTAGCACCTCGGCCCAATATCTCGGCGTGCAGGCCCTTAACGCCGAGCCCCCATAACCTCGGCGTGGCCGAACTCGACGCCGAGGTCTGTCCTGTACAACCCGAGCCAAGCCCCCTTCTTCTTCCTTCCTCCATTCTTTCCTCATTCCACTTGCTGTCTCTCTCACCCTCTCCACCCCCCACAATGGCTAGCTCCCCAATGCGACTCTAGGGAGGCCGGATCTCGCCATTTCTTGCTTCCACAAGGTAATGGTCATTCCCCTCTTCCATTCTATCCGGTTAGATTGTGTTGCATTGCTTGATTAGTTGGGAAACCCTAGGCCCATGGTGGCAATGTTGGTTTGTGTGTTTGTGGGTGCAATTGGTGTTTTGAAATATTGATTGTGTTATTGTACATATTAGGCCATGTTGTTAATCTTGCTTCCAATTCTATTGTTCATGTGTTCTAGGGTTTGGTGCAAATAGAATATGGATTTAGGGTTGTTATGTGGATTGGGTTGTTATTATGGTTTTGTGCTTGTACACAATGGTTTTAAGTTTATGATTTAGGGTTTCATGTGTACTATGCATAACAAGTTTGAATTATGGTTGTGTTACTATAATTGTTGTCTATTCTTTGAGTTGTATTGAATTGGTATGCATTTGACTCTATTATAGGTTTGATGGAGGATCCGTTCGTGCTCCATCCGCCGACACATGATGCTAAAGATTTACACCCACCTGATGAGCCGGCACCAAAGTGTCATTGCGGTTTGTCGGCATGGGTGAAGCAGTCAAGGAACCCCCTCTCCTCCGGTCGTGCTTTTTTCTGTTGTTTACATCGTCGTGGTGCTGGTACCGGATGCGACTTCTACCGGTGGATCAATGGTCTTGACAAGTGGGATCGCCGTATCATGTACTTTCCATACGACCCATGGAAGAGTGTTCCGCCAAGTGAGTATGTTCCATGGGTGCCTCCACCCATTCCTCACGAGATGAACAACGTTGAGAAGATGTTGGCTGCATTGGAGCGGCGCCAAAATCCTCCTAGATGCCGCTGTGGCGAGGTGGCGCGACTCCAAGAACCTAGCCAGCCAGATCGGTTTGTTCCCTTCTTCCGTTGTGCTCAAATTGGGCCCGTAAGTGTTCATCGGTTTATTCTATTCTGCGATGTCATCTTCGTTGATTACATTATGGCAATTTCATTTGAACATGTTCTTTTGTAGGGTGGTTTTCCCCGTTGTGACTTCGATGAGTATATCTACGGACCGAAAGACACGTGGCCGTCTGAAGAAGATATTAAAAGTTCAGTTTAGGCGACCTTCCATGGCCATGCTTGTCGAAGCCGGCCCAAAAGTGCAAGTGTGGCATCTTGGCTAATGAAGGAGTGGTTCCTTCAGAGCTAGGGTTTGGCTTCTATTGTGGCAATGCTTATGGAGGGCCCAATGAGTTCCATGTTAGCGACTACCTGTACTCTTGCATTAGTTTTTTGAACGTAACCAACTTGTATTGTTTGCTCACTGACTTTTGTATGTTTTCAGGCGGGGAAGACATGCGAATGGGAGGATTTCCCCCGTTGTCGAGAGATAAAGAGGCTCCTAAAGTTGGATGGCAGTAGACGTGAACCAGAGGAGATCCCGAAGCTGGACAAAGAACTGCATGCCTTTAGGGCCAGAACCCGGAGGTTGCACCATGTTCACCTCCCAGCTGGTGAGTCATGGAACAATGTTGTATGTGAGTATGAGCACCATGTGATCAAACAGTTTGGTAAGGTTGTGTGGAGGAGGGGAGATTTGTCTCCTTTGGGCGATGAAAACATCATCTATTTCTGGCGCAACAACAAGGCACGGTACGATCTGATGGAGCAGACTAGGCAGAGCCATAGTAGGTACTTCGCAAGGAAGAAGTGGAAGGCTGAAAGGCACAAGTGGGATGCCGAGAACAGATGGCGTGAGAAGAATGGCAAGCCCATAAAGGAAATTCTGGAGTATTTATGTCGGGAGCTGTGTGAGTACTTGAAATCGATACTTCTCTTTCTAGTCGTTTGTTGGCCTTGCATTGGTTTGAATTAACAACTGTTATGTTTCTGTAGTTCCTGATTCGCCGCCGAACGACGGTCATCTCCCGGCCCCTAAGGAGGAGGTGCAAGAGGAGGAGGAGGAGGAGGAGGAGAGCGAGGTCGAGTGCAACTCCGACCCCGACAAACCTAAGGAGCCCGAGCCTTACGACCCCGAGCTTGATGGGCCTTATGGCGACTGGAGGGAGCGGACCCCGCCGAGCCCTCCTGTATGGGCGCACTTGCCCTACTGGCCCGGGGAATGACATTAGGCGTGGTGTAAGCACTTTTGCAAGTAATGTCATGACTTATGTAAGATGTGACCGATGGTGTTGTAAGACTTAATGGTGGATGGTTGGTGACTTTGATGATAAAACCTTGGAGATGGTCACTTCTATGTTGCGTAATGTGATTGTAATGGCAATGCTTGGAGGTGGTAACTTTGCTGTCAGTGCGTAAATGTGGACCTATGATGGTTGGTGACTTTGTAATGTGTACAGGGAAAAAAACACTCTCGAGTCGGCCCATGCCTAGATGGTCCACCTCGGGCCCACGCCACGCGGTGTTGAGTCTGGCCCACGCCACACTCAACCTCGGCGTTGAGTCGGCCCACGCCGAGGTTCGGAATGTCGGCGTTGAATCGGCCAACGCCTACCTTGTCCACCTCGGGCCCACACCACGCGGCGTTGAGTCTGGCCCGCCACGCTCAACCTCGGCGTTGAGTCAGCCCACGTCGAGGTCGCGCAACTCTGCGGGCCTCTTTTTCCATTTCCAGTGTGTTCCGGGGTCGGCGTGAAATCACCGGACGCCGACCTGCATGTCGGCGTGCTGTGAACCGACGCCGACCTTAGGTAGGTCGGCGGCCCGATTTTCGGATTTCTAGGTTGTTCTGGGTTCGGCGTGAAATCACCTGACGCCGACCCTAGCAACAAAGGCAGTTTCTTTTAGCTTCATATCTGGCAACACATATTGATTCATATTCTTGCACACAATGACAAAAGCATGATCCACACTAACATAGACAACAATATTTCACAAAGTTCATACACATTGTCCATACACGACTTTAGTTCATACACATTGTCCATACCGACCCGAAAGCCCACCATATGAATAAACATTGGTACATTGCCATCAAACACACAGTTCTTAAACAAAGTAGTGAATAAAGCTTGGAGAAGGCCTTGTGATGAAATTGGTTGCACCTTCCCGAAAGCCCACCATATGACGCCATCCTGAAGAAAGCATGTGCAAAGTGATATGTCATACAATGTCCGAAGCTTGTGAGGTCTTGTTGTGAAAAGCATATGTATCAAAAGTGTCATACCTTAACGTTGACGGTGACTGACCCGCTTGCCCCTCCCAAGAGCATAGGTACCTGGAGTGT
>DXKC01001454.1:0-21998 GCA_031170775.1 Cymbopogon citratus
TTTTTTTTTTTGTGTGTGTGTGTGTGCGCGCGCGCGCGTGCAATGCTAACGTATTAGCGAAACCTAATTTTGATGATTACTGCATCAATTGAATAGTGGACAACCTGCAGGACAACAATTTAGCTGAGTGAAGCAGCGCAAGTGATTTGATCACCCAAAGATTTCCCACACACGATGTTAGATTTTGTTTTGGGCATTACAAATTATTGGTTAGGTTTAAGTCAATTCTCAACAAGATAAAGCTGACAATGTCATAGCACATCATACACACTAATATTGAAGTCAAAATATTGTCCGTGGTTCATTGCATACCAAGGTAGGAAGAGGGATCCTTACCCAGGTATCTGCAAAAATAAGCTGAAATCGTGGCTTCTTTGCTTGCAGCAGCTCCATTCTTTCATGCCATCATGAAACAAAGGCTGAAAAAACATATATCTTAAGGAAACTGACAATGATTTCCTAAACAGAAATGCCTCTCAACAAAGGGGAAAACTTACTGCCTGCAAGAGAACAAAAACAATTGGGAGAGCAGTTAGAACAGTAGTTATGAAATAAATGTGGAGCAAGCAACTATACTTTGGAACACACTTGATGAAACATAAAAGAAGGATTAAAATTCATCATGTAAGATAAACAGGAATGAGTGCATAATGTAGTGTCTTCTTATTTGTATGAGTTTATACTAGGTGAAAATCCTATATGTGCCACTAGTACTCCATAGGCACCTTCAGTGGCAGTATCCAGTAGCGTGAAGAGTGCTTAAAAAGTCACAATCCAATTTAAAATCACCTTGAATACAGTGTTTGTGGTTGTCTGATTGGTCAATTTAATCCGAATAAAGCAAGAAAATAGTTACTTGTGGAACAGGTATCCATTCTTTTTGCAGTCTTGCAGTCATTTACTTTTGACAAGTACAATTATCAACTATAAAAGATTGCAACAGTCACATAAGGTGGTACTGACTATTTTCATTTCACTGGAACATTTTGCACTAGTGCAACTAGTGAACCACCACAAGGGATGGATCAAGTGAACATTTTAAGCATATAAGGCACCTGGTCAGCGGAAGTAACTAAACAATACTGCGAATTAAGTGTCTACATGTGGGGAGGGAAGAAACTTCACTGCCCTTTTTTTATCCTTATACCGATGAATGTGACCCATGACCCATCTAGAATGGGGCAAAAATATTCCCCAGTTGCTCACCCGTCACATATAGCGCAAGCGCTCCTCAACAAAGAAGAAAAGAGCGGGTAACTAGTAAGCACGGCCCCTCAAACTAAAGGCTCCCAACATTATGTTTCGAATTAGCAACAAATGAGTTGAATCTAGCTGCTAAATATGTGCTTGCTTCAGTGCAGGCACTAGTCACACCCCTAAACCTTAGCACAAAGATTGAGGAATCCAGCTTAGGAGTAAGAACTGCAGGACCGGCGAGCAGATGCCAACCCCCGTCTATTTGGGATTTAATTAAAACAGCGATGCGACTCATAATTGTCTTGCTCTGGTACCACGGTTTTGGGAGGAGAGGGGAGCTCAGATGAGGCGGCGGACAGGAGGAGGAGCTTACGGAGGGGTGGTATTGGCAGGAGCCCTCGGGGTTGTCGTCGTCGGTGAATACGGCGTCGCAGCCGATCCGCTGGCACCGCACCGGTGCGGCTGCGACGCTCTTCGCCGCTTCCGTCGCCGTTGACATCGCCGGCGCCCTCTCCCGAGTCCCGAGTCGCCCACTCCGGAAAAAATTCGAAAGATCTCGCTAGCTCTAGAGCCCACGGAAGGAAGGAATAAAAAGTAAAAACACCGGGCAGGGTCGGTCGTCCGCCCGAAAACGGGTCTGAATCGAATGTACGAGTCAGGAGTGTAAACGGATCCGAGACAGATATACGAAAACAAAGTATTTCACGCATTCGGATTTGTATTTACGAATATAATAATAATATTATTGTTGTAAAACATACGGACTTTTCTAGAAGAAAAAGAGAAGGAAGAATCCTATTCTAGTCCATTTGTACGTGGGATCTTACCGAAACTCTTAGACCTTAGCAGGACTATATATATATAGGTGGGAGCTCTATATTGCAATTACCGAGATTTAAAGAAACAAATAATACTCTTTCTATCTTGTGTCTACTTGTTCTACTATTTTTATTTACTATATTGATTATGAGAGACAGAGAGGGAAAGGTCCAAACCGCTGGCAACATGTTTTATAAAACGTTATCAGCACGACAAGCTCTACGTCGACATCACCGTTGAAGCCGCCGCCGATCTTCGACGTCAAATCATCTCTTGTTTGGGAAATGATAAAGAGATATAATATCTCACATTGTGAAGATATTGGAAGAAAATAATAGTTGTCGATAACGCTACCTCTATAATTGTAATGTTTCTCTTATGAGAACCTGGATCCGAAAACAAATAAAGTCCATGGCAAAGTCGCATGTAGCATCGGGTCAACGAAAAAAGTAATTGAAAGAAGAAATGAATGTTCTACTATATCTGTGGCAAATGAATTAAATGAATAGGGAATATGCAGTTAATAAGTGGATTACTAAATCCATATTATTTCCGAAGAATATAAATCATAGCTTATGAAAATAAATCTCATACTAGGTATTAAAGTCTAAGGTATATATTATGAATGAATATTTAAGTCTCATGAAGAGCATATCCTAGAAGGTATAGAAATCTAATGACTTTGTAGTGAATAACACTATCTCATTGTGTATATCACATAATAATCTCTCATATAGTAGAGAATATATCTCACAGAAGAGAAGTGTTATTCACGGTTAAAACATCCTTGAAGGAATTAATCCATGAAGGATTTGCTAGTCAATTCTTGAAGAAACACATTTTATCTCTGAAGTGAATATAGACCCGAGAGAAAGAAAATGAGGAATCTAAACACCATGGGTGTATGAAAAGCTAGCAATAAAGTGATGATATCCTCTAAATACCATAAAAGGTATAAGAATAATGGTGATTTTGGCAATTGAATTATCCCCTAAATGCTAAATTAAAGACTAGATTTATTGTTTAGTGGTACAATTAAAATCCTAAAGATTTATAGCAAATCCACTAAGAAAGAATGATAAGTATTCAAATTATAGTATTATAAGTTTAATGCATTATCTATTACCCCATAATCCTCGGAAAGGATATATTACCCTGAAGGATAATTTTTATTTGTTTTGCACAACTAATAAGTGGTCACTATGCATGAAGCATCTTGCTCTTGTTTATACCCATATAATTCAAAGATATGAGCCAACTTTTTGAAAGATATAGTATTATGGTATTGCATACCATTGATTGAATACATACTTATGAAAAGTGTGATTTGAACAATAAAGTTAAAAGGATGGCTTTATAAGGGGAGCATATTTTATTGAATCTGCCTTAAAGGTAAACCACTGTAATTATAAAGATCAAGTGATCATATTTGCTAAAACATTGAAGTTTATGCATAGATCATGAAGATCAATGTCTATTCATGAAAAATAGAATATCCTGAAGAATATATAACTAAGAAGGTTAAATGTTGTATTTTTTTTTCTATGTGAGTTTTTACTCGAAGGTTTCTCACACAAGGTTTTTAATGAGACCATGTGCAATGCAATTAACGAATGCGATGTACTCTTTTCTCCAAGAACCGTTTTTTCCCACTAGGTTTTTTTGTTGGATTTTTAATGAGGCATATGCATATCGTGGTAATCGCCCAAGGGAGAGTGTTGTAAAACACACGGACTTTCCTAGAAGGAAAAGAGAAGGAAGAATCCTAATCCTAGTCCGTTTGTATGTGGGCTCTTACCGAAACTCTTAGACCTTAGCAGGACTATATATATGTGGGAGCTCTATGTTGTAATTATCAATATTTAAAGGAATAAAGAATAGTCTCTCTAGCTTGTGTCTACTTGTTCTACTATTTTCATCTACTATGTTGATCATGAGAGACGGAGAGGGGAAGGTCCAAACTGCTGGCAACATGTTTTATAACAATTATTTCTCTCATTCAGATTTATAATACTAGTGCACTCCAAACTGCAAGTCGTTCTGGCTTTTTAAATTTATAATATTTACTATATATGTAGACCTACTATATAACTAGGTGTATAGTAAAAGCTATGTATATAAAAAAAAGTCAGAACGACTTACAAATTGGAATGGAGGGAGTATATAGTATTTCTCTCATTCAAATTTATAATATACGAATAATACCAGTTGTGTCAGATTATATATAAATATAAATAGGAATTCATAATATATTTAAATTTGAATATTAACAAATTTAGCATGAGCTCATTTTAAGTTGGTACCGATGTTATATTATAATAAACTTGTGGGCTACCAAAATTATTAGAAGAAATGGTCATTTCCATTTGGGTAAATAGCACCAAATATATGCCTTATATTATATACGTATATCTTGGAACCACTCATTTGAGTCAATTTTGTCTAAATGGTGCATGTTTTTAGAACGAATCCACGAGCCTGTTTCAACTTGTGCTACTCAAATTTCAAACGTTCCTATTCCATGCATCTTTGGACTTGTGATATGGGGTACTAATTAAATAGGGGGGAAAAGCAGTTGATGCCGCTCTAGCGAAATGCCAACTGTTTATATATATCTAGGCGACGTGTACTGACAAAACAAATGGTATATAAGGGAACATTATAGGACCATCCCACAACGATGGAAGTTTAAACTTCAACTTTGACCCTACGAGAAGTGCCACAAGAAACCAACCAAACAATTAAGGCATTAGTCTCTTAGTTTCACGTGCTCTGCTCAACTCTATGTACTCATTGAAAACATTAGCCCACCAATTATCACTCAACAGCAAAATCAAACTTATGGCTTTCAACGATGCCCACCTGCTAACAGGCACATCTCTTCCAATATCATCATTACGCAAGAGATTATTCATTCCTTTAATTTGACAAGTTGGAAGGATAATGCTTTTATTCTTAAGATTGATTTAGCTAAGGCTTTTGACAGATTAGAATGGGATTTCATTTCAGCTGCTCTTCACAGGTTAGGTCTGAATGACAATTTTATTAATCTTGTCAATGTCTGCATCTCTTCCCCATCTTTTGTTGTTCTTGTTAATGATGAGCCTTCTGGGCATTTTAACTCTCAAAGGGGTCTAAGACAGGGTTGTCCTCTATCTCCTTACCACTTTGTTATTGCCATCAATGAGCTCTTTATAAAATTACAGGAAGCGCTTCACAACAGCAACCTCTCTGGCATTTCACTTGGAGTCAATGCACCTCGAATCCATTCACTCTTATTTGCAGATGATCTTATCCTCTACGGCAAAGCCACCTTACAGGAAGCACAGGCAATCAAGATCATATTCTTTGATTTCTGCCGACAATCTGGTCAGACTCCTAACCTCCAAAAGTCTTCCATTTACTTCAGCAAAAATGTTCCTACTCACACTAGAAATCAGATTAAAGAGGTCTTTCCTATTCTTGATTTACAACCTAACACCTTGCACTTAGGTCATCCCATGATTTTTAGCCATAGAGATAAAAACAGAGCTTACAATTTCATTTTTAACAAGTTCTTTGCTAAATTTTGTACCCTTAAAGCTAACAAACTTAATCATACAGGTAGGCTGCAATATATTAAGTCTGTGCTTTCCTCTATTCCTATATATTACATGTCCACCGTTCTTTTCTCCAAAGCTTTTATTAAAAAAATTAACTCTATCATTCAAAGATTTTGGCGGGCAGGTGTTCAGGAGGAGCAACAAACCAATCCCATAGCTTACCGCTCATGGGATGATATTTGCAAACCTATAGAACAAGGTGGACTTGGCATTAGGGATATGGAGTTGGTCAACAAAAGCCTTATCATTAACTCTGCTTGGAACATAGCCACCAACAAAAATCCTCTCCTCTCTGCCATTCTCAAGGCCAAATATCACCCTTCTGATTCCTTCTGGAATGCTCCTGACAGGGGCCCCAGATCTATCTATTGGTCTTCTATCATGCAAGTCAAACATCACCTGACCTCCAATTCCATCTACCAAATTCATAAGGGAAATTCCTCTATCTGGTCGGAACCTTGGAGTCCAATTTGGAATCAAGTCCATGAACATCTTCTTATGCCTATTGTTAATACTCCACTGCCTACAAAAGTTTCTGACCTTTGGGTTCCAGGCACTCAGACTTGGAACCACAACCTTCTCTCCACCACCTTCAGTGCCCAGGCTGTGAATACTATTGAAGCCACTCCTGTTGTAAGCTCTGATAGCAATGACATCCTCAGATGGACACAAGCTAAAAATGGTATGTGCAATACTAAAAATGTTTATTCTTATCTTTCCCATCAGTAGGTACATCAGCTCCCCAGCCAAGGATCCAGAAGCATAGGCGATTATGCCAATAACATTCTATAGAAAGTTTGGAAAAGCAAGGCTATTCCACTATTGATGGTAGATAACTCCTAATTTTAACCGTCAACTAGACATAAAAAAGGACCTAAACATAAATATCATCTAGATATAGGGGTTATACTAATGGAATTTCATGAGTTTTGGTGAATGTCTGTTTCTGCAGGGTTTCAGCTGAAAAGAACCAAAGATGGTCCACATGTCAGGTTTACATAGAAATAATCATGGAACAGTAAATGTTTTGTAATCTAGAAGGTTCGAGAAGGCTCCCGGCCAAAGAGGAGGCCGAACCGCCTCGGTGGCCGGGCGGCCGCCCAAGGGGGTCGGCGCCCGCCCCACTATCTCCACCAATCAGGTGGAGGCTCGTGGATCCTGCCTCCACCGACTTTGAGGAGTAATAAACACCGCACATTTAGGTCGGGTTGATCCGAGGGCTGTGGTGCATCCTAGGGGGCTATATAAGCAGGGCCCCTGGCCCCTGGAGGAGGCATCCCTTAAACCATAATTCATTATCTCCAGTCAGGATCAGTTGAGAGGGATCCCATGAAAGGATCACCTCTCCATAGCCATCCATCAAGAGAAGATTAGTCCTTAGGATCTAGTCTTAGAAAATAGAGAGTTAGAGAGTGAGGAGGAGTTCGGGGATGGTGCCGGCCTATCGGTGCTTCCTCTTCGGCTTGTACTTCGGTGGATCCAGGCTTCTCCAAGCCTGCATCCAGGATACTTCAGGTAATTGATCTTTATTTAAGTATTTATCTTACTCTTTTGTTCATTGGTTCACAGTTCTTATGAATGCTCTAGTTCTTGTTAGCGCTCTGAATTAGAGTAGTAATTATTAGCATAAGCGTGGTGCTTAGGCTATTGATTACCTGTGTTTGCTCCCTATTCTCTGGTTGTGTGGTAGTTACAGGAGGTGACAGCCCCGTTCACATCGTATTGAGTAGGTTTTTAAATTAGTAGGACCGTAGTCGCATCGGTAGTGTTCTCTTTATAGTGCTTTTCCATCTAAGCGGCGTCCCGAAGTGAACATTAGAAGGACATTTGAATCATAACCTTGCCTTGCATAGGATCAATACCATAGGAATCCTCTCTACTCATCATATCTTAACCTTGATTATTGTCCTTAGATAAAATAGTTGTTAGGCGACTCACACGCGTTTTCCTGTGGATACGATACTTAGAATACTCTTTGTAAAAGCTACAATGGTATCCGTACGCTTGCTGATTTATCTGTGTGCGTTAAGAATACCCAACATCCACCTGTTCTCAAGATCTTTGCTTGGAGACTCATTAGAAGAGCTGTGGCCACCGGTGAAAGGGCAGGTAGGTATTCTGTTCACATAGACAAACATTGTTCCTATTGTGGTGCAATAGAGACTGACCAGCACCTCTTCTTCAAATGCACTCTACCCACACAAGTTTGGTCCAATGCCAACCCTCCCATCATCACTAATAACATTTCTGAAAACATTGATGGCATCCAAACAACTTTACCTTCTCTCATATCTCCTAACCTCTTTGATGATATCATTTTTAGATCCTTGTTCATTCTATGGTATATTTGGAAGGTTAGGAATGATCACAGATTTCAGAGAAGGAACTGGTCATCTATTCAGATACATAGTGCAACAAATGCTCATATGAATAACCACTTGGATGCACTAAGAGAGCAAGCAGTTCCTGCTCAGCATCTGCAAGACAAGTCTTGGCCACTACAGGATCAGAGCCACCAAAATCTTCCAAACCTATCCTCACACCTGGCTATGAGTTGCGTCCATATTTGATAAAAATGGTCCAGGACCATTCATTCTCAGGAAAAGGAGATGAAAACCCATACACCCACCTACGGGAGTTTGAGAAAATTTGCGCATGCTTGCAAATTGCAGGCATGTCACATGAAACATTAAAGTGGAAGCTATTTTCATTTTCTTTAACGAGAAAAGCTAGACAATGGTATTCTCAAACCATAGGGAGTGTACAAGGAGAGTGAAAACATTATACTCTAGCTTTTGCTCACATTTCTTTCCCATCCTTAGTGTGGTTAAACTCCGAACAAAGGTTCTAACTTTCAAACAGAAAGAAAAAGAATCTCTTGGTGTAGCATGGGCACGTTTTAATGACCTAGTCAATACCAGCCCTATCCTGTCATTCAAGACGAGATGCTCTTGCAACATTTTTATATCGGTCTTAGTGGAGAAACTACACAACTTCTTGACACATCCTCTAGAGGTGCTTTCTTGCATCTCTCTGCTAGTGAAGGGATAGAAATCCTTATAAAAATATAAGAAAATACTCCTTGCACTAGTATTCCTGATGATCCCCTAGAAGATGTAGTTGAGACGATTCCTGAGGAAGAACCAATGATAGTTGAGCCAGAACCTTTAGCCACTCCACTTGAAGCCTCAACTATCCTCCAAGTTCCTGAACCACTGAAGGAGGAAGAAATTCCACCTTCAGAAGACATGTTTGAATTCGAGGATGATCTTTTCTTCAATTTTGGAAACATCTCAAATTATTCTATAATAAGGAAATCTTCGGCACCGTCTGCACCTAACCAGTATCTTTCAGACCCAACCGAAGATGAGTTCCTTAAAGAGACTGTGAAGGAGTTGACAACAATCATAAGCAATGATTGGTTGAAAGAATCTGAGCTTTCTCCTGAAGTCATTCGACTAGATTCTCTCTCTACCTCCATTCGTTGTCAGATTCACAACACTTCCTTCGATGCTCTTTATAATCCAGTTGTAGGAGTAAATCTCATGTCTAAATCTCTTGCATATACAGTTTTTAAAGATATAAAATTAACTCCAACAACCAAGCTTCTAAAAAGTCTCTTAGGCCAAATCATCCCTAGTGAAGGAATCTTCCACCTCGTCCCTATCAAAGTAGACGAAACCAAAGTGTGCCTTAGTTTCCATATCTTTGATATATGGGATTTTGATCTTTTGATAGAGCATCCAGTAAAGAGACGTATCCATGAAGGAAGAAAGGGGAGTGTAAAGATACATCTAGGAAAAGACATAAACCGTTGCATTCCCATCACTCATTCAATCCATGCCAAAACGGAGTTGAATCCTGAGCAAGACCCAATGGAGGAGATAATGGAGGTATCTCCCTTAGAATCATGCGACAATGATTTCGAAGAAGTCACCCAAGATTTTATTGAAGAGGAAGAACCACCACAAAATCGTCCATTGAGCTCAAACCGTCCATTGAGCTCAAACCCCTTCCTTCAGGATTGAAATATGCTTTTCTAAATGATGACAACAACTCTCCTGTAATAATTAGCAATAAACTCTAAGGATGAGACCTTCCGACTCCTTACTGTTTTAGAAAAGCATAGATCTGCTTTCGGCTACTCACTCGAAGACCTCAAGGGAATCAGTCCTGCTATTTGCACCCATTGCATCCCTACAGATCCAGATATTCCACCTTCTAGGGAGCCCCAGCGTAGGCTTAATAATGTGATGAGGGAGGTAGTAAAGAAGGAAGTTGTCGACACGTGAATGTAGCGCCAACACACTAATAAGGCCCTGGCGAGAATCGAAGAGCAGCAGGAGGCTCCGAGATTCTCAAGACCTCGCAGGCAGTGCCGATTCACCGAGAAGCGTGCCAGCCAACTTGACCTACAGTTGACAAGGAGATAACGAGATCAAATGATGAAACATGCCGGTGTGATTCCAGACAGTTCCAGGATGTGTGGCCAATTTGTAGCCGATAAGGTAAGAAAACTAACTAGAGAGTTAGCTCCATGCATTGTAATCATAAAAGGATAAAGATGTAAACAGAAGAGGCTATAAAGATGCATAAATCTTAGTGTAAATTTCTTAGCCGATCGTGTTTAATCATTATCAAATTATAAGCAGATAGCGTGCAAGTAACATCCTCAAAAAGATGTGTAATACCTATAGGAAAACAGCGACGCCGCTCTCCACGGAACAATACAAACCACCCTCCTATGAATAGACAAATCTAGCCGATAGCCGATACAAGCACTCTATTCGTGAAAGCATAACTGGATCGGCTATATAGCCGATACAGGGTCCATGAAGCAGGAATAAAAGTAAACAAGAAAATCCAACTAATCTAAGACTGGTCTAATGGGCCGGCAGTCCTAGATCAACTTTCATTAACTTATCTAATTTTAAACCCGCAACATGTAACGATCAAGATTAGGTAGGGATTGGCCGATGGAAGCACGATTCAAGCACAAAATAGATCTAAACATAGTAATTACTTGAATTTAATAGGATGTGGCCAAATCTACTAATCTTAGATCGGGCAATGATATTGTCATATTGAATAAATCATAGAGAACAGACAATATCGATAACTTAATGAATCCACTAGCTTGCCAAAGCTAATAGAGCCGATAACTTGCAATAATAATTAGATGACCCGTGACGCCGCTCTCCACGGAACAATACTCCGATCCATCTAACGTTCTTGCTGCAATACTCATAGATAAGCTGTGATGCCGCTCGCCACGGAACAATACAAACAACTCATCTGGAATACTATGGGTTTTGACAATACTTACCAGCAAACGGACGCCGCTCGCCACGGACAATACTCGCCTGCCTGAAGGTCTCGTCGAATCTATGTTACGCTACTCCTACTCCTACTCCTAAGGGGTACGGCATGATAGCCGGTTTTGTGTATTGATCATGATGATGATTATTACAATGGCCGGGGCTTTATATTTATAGCCTAGGCAAATAAGAGTTCTGATAAGAAACGGCTAAAAACTAACAAACTATAAAAAAATAAGATAACTTGGACTCCAATCTTTCCCTTTTGTTGAAGCCCGATGTGTCTTTCCCTTCTTGGTCGACCTGGATAGGTCTCTTCACCAATTTTGTTGCTTAGCCGATACAGCTGTCATACTGCCAACTCGACCGATACGTCTGCCACGATGCCAACCTGGTCTTCTCTCGTCTTGGTCGATTACTGCCACATCAGCCTTAATTTGCTCTGACACCTAGTCCTACACACGATATTCTTCTTACCAAATTTCGGTGTCAATAGATGTTTTGAGATTGTTAGCCGCCGGGATCATTTATCCTGTGCCTCATAGTGAGTGGGTGAGCCCCATCCAAGTTGTGCCTAAAAAGGGAGGCATGACTGTCGTTAAGAATATGAGAAATGAGTTGATCCCACAACGAACCATCACCGGATGGCGGATATGCATAGACTATCGAAAACTCAACAAGGCAACAAGGAAAGATCACTTCCCGTTACCCTTCATCGATAAGATGTTGGAACGGCTTGCAAACCATTCTTTCTATTGTTTTCTTGATGGCTATTCTGGCTATCATCAAATCCCAATCCATCCGGATGACCAAAGCAAAACCACCTTTACTTGCCCCTATGGAACTTATGCCTACGAAGGATGTCCTTTGGGCTGTGCAATGCTCCAGCCTCATTCCAAAGGTGCATGATGTTCATATTTTCTGATATGATAGAACAAATCATGGAAGTCTTTATGGTTGACTTTTCTATTTATGGAAAAACTTTTGATGATTGCTTAGAAAATTTAGACAAGGTTTTGCAAAGATGTAAGGAAAAGTACTTAGTCCTTAATTGGGAAAAATATCACTTCATGGTTAGAGAAGGCATAGTGCTTGGACATCTAGTGTCCGAATGTGGGATCGAGGTAGATCGTGCAAAGATGGAAGTAATAGAGCAATTACCTCCTCCCATAAATGTCAAAGGGGTACGAAGTTTTCTTGGTCATGCAGGGTTCTATAGACGTTTTATAAAAGACTTTTCTCATATTGCTAGACCCCTTACAAGTTTGCTAGCCAAGGATGCCCCTTTGATTTTGATGATGAGTGTTTGGATGCTTTTCATATTCTTAACTCATCTCTGCACCAATTATTCAACCCCCTGATTGGTCGCTACCTTTTAAAATTATGTGTGATGCTAGTGACTATGCTGTAGGGGTAGTTTTGGGTCAAACAAAGGATAGAAAGCATCATACAATTTCCTATGCTAGTAAAACTCTGTCAGGACCTGAAATTAATTATGTAACAACTGAAAAAGAGCTTCTAGCTGCTTTTTTGCTTTTAACAAATTTAGATCTTACTTAGTAGGAGCTAAGATAATTGTTTATACTAATCATGCTGCTTTAAAATACCTGCTCAATAAGAAAGATGCTAAACTATGACTTATAAGATGGATTTTGTTACTCCAAGAATTTGACTTAGGAATAAAAGATAAAAAGGGAGTAGAAAATTCTGTAACCGATCACTTGTCTAGGATGCACTTTGAAAGTCCACAGGAATTGCCCATCAACGACTATCTGCGAGACGACATGCTCTACAAGGTCGCAAGCGTCAACCTCTGGTACGCAAATATTGTCAATTTTATGGTTACAGGTTATGTACCACCAGGGGAGAACAAACGCAAGCTCATACAAGAAAGTCGCTGCCACATATGGGATGAGCCGTACCTCTTCCGGGTATGCTCTGATGGTCTACTCAGGAGGTGTGTACCAGCAAAAGAAGGAATTAAAATCATTGAAAGATGCCACTCATCACCATATGGAGGACATTATGGGGCATTCCGCACTCTTGCAAAGATTTGGCAATGTGGATTTTTCTGACCAACCATGTGTGAAGACACAAAAGATTTCATCCAGAGATGTAGAGCGTGTCAGAGGCATGGAAACATTAATTCAAGAGATGCTATGCCACTCAACAACAACCTCCAGATAGAGCTCTTTGATGTCTGGAGAATTGACTACATGGGACCATTTCCAAAATCTCGACAGTGTGAATACATCTTGGTGGCAGTTGACTACGTTTCAAAGTGGGTTGAAGCCCTACCATGTCGAGCCTCAGATTAATTCCAATCATGCCAAGAGGATGTTTGTAGAAACCATCTTTCCACGCTTTGGAGTTCCACGCATGGTGATTAGTGACGGAGGTTCTCACTTCATTGATAGAAAGTTTTGACACTTCTTATCCAATCACGGAGTCCGTCATAATGTTGCGACACCATATCATCCTCAAACAAGTGGGCAAGCAGAAACATCAAACAAGCAAATTAAGAACATTCTACAAAAGACTGTCAACGAGATGGGAACGGCCTGGAAGGATAAATTGCATGGAGCACTATGGGCTTATAGAACAGCCTATAAAATACCTCTTGGAATGTTACCATACCAGTTAGTCTATGGGAAGACATGCCACCTACCAGTTGAGTTAGAATTCAAGACACACTGGGCCATAAAGAGATGGAACATGGACTTTAAAGAAGCTGGAAAGAAAAGAAAAATGTAGCTCTCTGAACTAGAAGAATGGCGAGAAAAAGGCGTATCATAATGCAAAGCTCTACAAGGAGAGGACGAAGAGGTGGCATGACAAAAGATTGAAGAAGAAGAAATTCAAACCAGGTGACAAGGTGTTACTATTCAATTCTAGAGTGAAGTTGTTTGGACATGAAAAACTATGAAGCAAGTGGGAAGGACCATTCAAGGTTGTTGATACTTCGACTCACGGAGCCATCACTATCTAGGATGACACAGGTAACACTTTTAAGGTAAATGGCAATCACTTAAAAGTTTTCTATGATGCACAACCACCTAAAGAAGAATTGGATTTAATTGAATATGTAGAGTTTGAATTATCCAAGAATAAAAATAAAAAACATCCTGCTAAATTTTGTGTAAAATATAAATTATAATTAAGGCTCTAGACAATTAATGGTCGTGTGCCTAACCCTTAATCAGTTCCACGAGTTTTGTTGTCTATTTGAGCTGTGCAGGATTTTTTGAAAGCGTGAGAAGAATGAATGACTATGTCAACATCTAGCTTGGGGAAGGCACCCCCACATGTATCAAGGTAAGTATTTCTTCTCCTATTTAATTATATTTGGTTTGCTGATAGCTAGAAAATAAAAAGATGTATAACTCTAGAAAACCAAATAAAGATTTTCTTAAGATAGTTCTGTGTGATTTTAAGTTTTCTAAAAAAAAGAAGGGAGAGAGTGTGCAAAGTTTAACCTTGTCAAAATAAACCCTTAGAATAAGAACTCTCATAGAAATGATGAATAGTTGCTCTATCGTAGTTCCTATCAAGTACCTAGTTTTCAAACTTGAATTTCCTCGAGTTTTGAATATAATTGTTTTGATTTGAGTTTCGCTCTAAACCTGAACTTGTGGGTAGCAAATGCTTGATCCAAGTCTAGGTAGTTGACTGACATGATATGAGAAGGTTTTGAGCTACTTTTTTTCTTGCTCCTAGAGATACTAGAGTTCTGGAGAGTTTATCTTTTGAAAATTGAAATTACTATATGATGAGTTTCTATATGACGAGAGTTTAAATTTCTACCACAGCCATAAATACATGCTTGCTAGATTAGAAAGCTTTACATTCATATTTACTGCTTGTGAGCATTGAGTGTGGTCAAGCTGTGTAGACCCTTAGGAATTGGTCATGCGGTTAAAAATCAAGATCTACGCACACTCCACCCATATATGCTGCTTCTACCCTGGAAACATGCATCCACATGCTTTCTATCTAGATCCACCTAAAAATAGTTCTACTCCTACACTAGGAGTAAAACATAAAAAAATATGTTTTCTATCACTTTTCGCCCCTCCTATCCGATAAAGCTCCAAAAATTCCTGCTACTACCTCTCATCCATATATCCAAAAGAGACTTGGGTGCTTTGAAAAAAAAAGAAAAAGAAAGAAAGAAATATATAGTAAATAAAGAAAGAGGACAAATGTCCCACTCAAAATAAATATATCCATTGGACAACCCAAGTCCTCCTTTAAGATTATTAAAGTTTCAAAAGAGAGGTATGTACTTTCTCCGAGGAGCAAAGGTAGAATTAGGCTTGCACCACTGCCATCCACTCCCTTATAACTAACCTTTCCCTATCACTACATTCCACCATACATCCACCACATCCATAGGTCCATACACATATACTTCTTGATTTAACTGTATGACTCGTTCCTCTGGATCCATGGTTTGACTATGCTATATGTTTGCAAGTATGTGTTTGCTGTCTCCCCACCTATGAGCTCCATGTAAGCCTATTAGAAGTAGGGTGAGAGAGAGAAGGCACAATGGTACTATGCCTTATGCCAAAAATACCACATATCTTGAGAGAAGAGAGAAGGCATATACCATCAACGCCTTGGTAAGGATCCAGAAATACTACGAAGGAGAGATTTGAGAGAGTCATACATAGGAATCTCTGAGTTTTATTTAGAAATCTACAAAACTCTAGAATAATAGTTGACCAAAGAGCGAGAAACATGGCGCTTGACTTGACCGTTTTGTCTTTCAACTACTCAAGACCCAAGTGATGGCTACAAGCCCCATGGTGGAAGGTAATATGAGTAAGTTTTTATCAGAATAATTTATTCTAAACTAGAGGTAGAGTTCTTGTTTGGACGCATGTGTACTAGAAAGGTGTGAAAGCATTGTAGCAACTCCTGATCCATCACCGAGTCTATCTTTGCTCAGGGACGAGCAAAAGGTAAGCTTGGGGGAGTTTGTTGACGGTAGATAACTCCTAATTTTAACCGTCAACTAGACATAAAAAAGGACCTAAATATAAATATCATCTAGATATAGGGGTTATACTAATGGAGTTCCACGAGTTTTGGTGAATGTCTGTTTCTGCAAGGTGTCAGCTGAAAAGAACCAAAGATGGTTCATATGTCAGGTTTACATAGAAATAATCATGAAACAGTAAATGTTTTGTAATTTGGAAGGTTCAAGAAGGCTCCCGGCCAAAGGGAAGGCCGAACCGCCTCGGTGGCCGGGCGGCCGCCCAATGGGGTGGGGCGCCCACCCCACTATCTCCACCAATCAGGTGGAGGCTCGCGGATCCTGCCTCCACCGACTTTGAGGAGTAATAAACTCCGCACATTTAGATCGGTTTGATCCGAGGGCTGTGGTGCATCTTAGGGGCTATATAGGCAGGGCCTCTGGCCTCTAGAGGAGGCATCCCTTAAACCCTAATTCATGATCTCCAGTCAGGATCAGTTGAGAAGGATCCCATGAAAGGATCACCTCTCCATAGCCATCCATCAAGAGAAGAGTCCTTAGGATCTAGTCTTAGAAAATAGAGAGTTAGAAAGCGAGAGGGAGTTCGGGGATGGTGCCGGCCTGTCGGTGCTTCCTCTTCGGCTTGTACTTCGGCGGATCCAGGCTTCTCCAAGCCTGCATCCAGGATACTTCTGGTAATTGATCTTTATTTAAGTATTTATCTTACTCTTTTGTTCATTGGTTCACAGTTCTTATGAATGCTCTAGTTCTTGTTAGCGCTCTGAATTAGAGTAGTAATTGTTAGCATAAGCACGGTGCTTAGGCTATTGATTACCTGTGTTTGCTCCCTATTCTCTGGTTGTGTGGTAGTTACGGGAGGTGACAGCCCCGTCCACATCGTATTGAGTAGGTTCTTAAATTAGTAGGACCGTTGTCGCATCGGTAATGTTCTCTTTGTAGTGCTTTTCCGTCTAAGCGGCGTCTCGAAGTGAACATTAGAAGGACATTTGAATCATAACCTTGTCTTGCATAGGATCAATACCATAGGAATCCTCTCTACTCATTATATCTTAAGCTTGATTGCTGTCCTTGGATAAAATAGTTGTTAGACGACTCACACACGTTTTCCTGTGGATACGATACTTAGAATATTCTTTGTAAAAGCTACAACGGTAATCGTACGCTTGCGGATTTATCTTGGAGACTCGTTAGAAGAGCTGTGGCCACCGGTGAAAGGGCAGGTAGGTATTCTGTTCACATAAACAAACATTGTTCCTATTGTGGTGCAATAGAGACTGACCAGCACCTCTTCTTCAAATGCACTCTACCCACACAGGTTTGGTCCAATGCCAACCCTCCCATCATCACTAATAACATTCCTGAAAAAATTGATGGCATCCAAACAACTTTACCTTCTCTCATATCTCCTAACCCCTTTGATGATATCATTTTTAGATCCTTGTTCATTCTATGGTATATTTGGAAGGTTAGGAATGATCACAGATTTTAGAGAAGGAACTGGTCATCTATTCAGATACATAGTGCAACAAATGCTCATATGAATAACCACTTGCATGCTCTGAGAGAGCAAGCAGTTCCTGCTCAGCATCTGCAAGACAACTCTCGGCCACTACAGGATCAGGACTAGCATCAACAACAAACTCCAGGGAACCCAAACTGGATGCATCAGCTACCAGCGACAGCGACACTTCATTATCAAGGTACAAACGAATTTTATGCAGGAACCACATCCCGAGCAGGCGCACGCTCTCACCATCAGCAACCAGCAACTTCTATGCCACCACAAACACATGATCTGGACAGGTGGTTGATCAACACTCCAACCTTGCTCCAAGGCACGCGGTGTTACTCTGATGCCTCAACACTTCCAGACTTGTCTGGTCCTGATTCCAGAGAGGCAGGGCTTGGCATCTTCATCATCAATACTGAGATGCAACCTCCTCTAAGTATATTCATTAAGGTGGCCATGCAGGAAACTTCATCAGTACTGATGGCAGAGACGACAGCTCTTGCATTTGCAGCTACCCTGCTGAATCATTTGGACCTCAACAATGCAAGCATTCTATCTGACAACCAACAATTGGTTCAATTTCTAAACGGCATTGATCTCTCTAATCCACCGGATTGGAAAATCAAACCGTTTACTCATATCATCAGTACTAGAGTGGCTGCTACAAACTCCATTGTTCGCAAGATAAGAAGAACGCACAATCAGATGGTAGATTCACTAGTTAGACAGGCACTTAGTAGTTTAAACTCCAATCAGTATACATTCTCAGGTGTCTGTACAAATCCTCAACATGTTCATGGGTGCCCTTTGCTCAGAGCACTCCAATTTGTAACTATTAATAGTGTAATGGTTCTAACTGCTTCTTACTGTTAATCTATCGATGATTTTCTTGAAGAAAAAAAACGATGCCCTCCTTCCTCGCGTTCAATGCCCCTTCCAAGAACATCCAATTCAATGTACATCAGACAACATAATTTTATGATGTCTAATTTCAGTACCAAGGGTGATTCTGTATTTGAACTCAATTCAAAGACACACCTTTGTTTTTTGAGGAGAAACTTTGATCAAAATTTATATAAAAGTATATTAATATTTACAAGATATTTGACTCTTTTATGCTAAGTTTGACCAATCATCTTATCATCTTATTTAAAAATTTGTGTGAAATATCACTTCTTTTGTCGTGGCTTGGTTTATTAATAGAAGTTCTTCATGATTGACTAAAATTTAATGATATTTACACAAATTTTTTGAATAAAACGAATGGTCAAACTTGAGGGAAAAAAGTCTTACGTCTTATAGTTTGGGATAGATGAAGTATAATAATAAAAATATCTTTAGATTAATCATAAAATATATTTTATAATAAACTTATTTGGTTGAAGATAAAAATATATGAATACTATTTTCTATATTTTGCAATTATTTAAAACTTGTGAGATGCACATTAATTAATTTTGGGACGGAGGAGTGTTCAAACAGACTGCTTGATGGAAGTTTCGCATTTCTGAGTCGAGATACATCGTGTGCATTCGCTTGGTTTGTGTGCGCGCGCGTGTCCCTGAGTGACAGCGAGGGTCTGAATTCTTGGAGGACAAGAGAGCCACAAACATACGCCCCTTTTTCTTTTCGATCGATTCCACTTCAGAACTCCCACCGAAACCTCCAACTCCCGCATCGCATCGAACCCTCCGGCTCCGGCCTCCAAGCGAATTCCTCCTCCGTCCCCTCTCCTCCCGGCGCGCAAAACCCTGGGCCGATGCGGCCGATCCGGCTACCCGAGCCGCCGGGCGTCGACGGCATGGAGACGCCCGAGATCTTCTCCGGCAGCGGCACTGGCGGCGCCACCGTCGTTCGCCGCGCCGTCCTCATCGGCAACGGCTCCCCCGGCGCGGAGAACCAGTGCCTCGGCCTCGCCCGCGCCCTCGGCCTTGCTGACAACCTCACCCTCTACGTCAGTATCCCCTCTCCTTTGCTTCCCCTCTAGTACCCTACCATTCCCGTTTTGCGCATTTTCTGTGCTACTATTGCTGCAACTGCGGGATGACACGAATGGAAGCCCTCGTTTCGATTGCTCGTGTAGTTGCGCCTGACCGTCGCGAAATTTAATGATTTTCTGGGTTAATTTTGCTTTTGGGGGGCTTGCCTTGCAGCGTGTCACGAGGCCGAGAGGAGGGATCAATGAGTGGCTGCACTTTCTCCCCATTTCCATGCACAAGTTCATAGACCAAGTGCTCAGGCAGTTCTTCAGCAACACCAGGTTCGCGATAGTGATTCAGGGGAGGAAGCCGTACCGTGTCCTGAATACTGGATCAGTTGGGCTGTCTGCAGTTCTGGAAGCAGATGTCAAGAAGATTGTTACTGTGGCCCGCGATACATATGAGAAGTAAGTCACTATTACTGCTGTAGTTTTTCTCAGTTGTTGCTTCATTCTATAAACATATGTGCCAGTCTACCGTCTTTTAAGTTTTAACCATTACTCCTGCTAAGGTTCACCGAAATAATTGACTAGTTAATGAATTTTGCTCATTGGCAGAAATTTTAACCTTACTTATTGGACCTTGACATTTATGCAAAGCACACAATTTTTGTGAATACATGATTCTGTGTGTATGCTTAAAGGAGGAAACATTGGAACATGGCATATGAGGCACAGTTGTTTATGCTTTCGCGATATACATAATTGAGTTCAAAAGCCAATTACAAGATCTACTTTATGAACATCTTAAAACTGCACACAGTAAATATTATGAAATGCGTCACCTGACAATTTCTTTCTATTTTTTCAATCAAGAAGTTGAACCAGTAACAATTCCATCCAAAGGAATGTTCTAGTGTGGGCTCAAGCTAGAGCTGCTCCTTCTATCACATTGGACTCAACAGGAATGCAGGAAAAGCTTCTTCTCCCCCAGTATTCCTAGCAGCTTTAAGCCTGTTAGCTACTTCCTTTAGGGTTCAGGTTGCCCCACTGTTTTTTGTTGGAGAGAGAATGGAGTGTTTTATGAAATTTGACCCCATTCGAATAACATTCATTTGGCTGGTCATTTTGCTGTTATAGACCATTGTATCACAATGGTGTCATGAGCTGTCACTTAATGAGTGCATTCTATGATGCCTGGCTGGAGCATAGGCCTTCCAGGAGCTTCTTGCGAGGTCTTTTTGGAGGGGTTCAGAACCTTAGTGTGGCTGTTCTGGGCGTTTTGTTTTCAGTTTTATTTTCAATGCTCTTCTAGAGTAGTGTGGGTGTGTGAGAATTATGGGGGATTTCTTCCCTTTATTTCAAACCTTTCTTCTTAATGAAATGATACACAGCTGTCTTGTGTGTTTGATTAAAAAACCGTTGTATAAATCTGTGTAGAAATACCCCTCATATTTTCTATAACTTTAGGGCTGTTGTGTGTGGCCCTGCCAGAGTTGTGCCCCTGGAGAAAATATAAGTTCTTTTTCTTGAGGGAATAGAAAATATAAGTTCTTAACATATGTATTGCTTGTGGCTTAGTTTTTCAGTTTTTGTAACTTCCTCAAAATCAGGCAGTCCTGCTGGCTTTTGTATATTATGCTAAGATGCGAACATAACACTATGACTATTGATTCTTCTTCCAGGGAAGGTCCGACATTAGTCGTTGCTTGTGGCTGGGACACCATATCATATTCAAGCTTGATAAGGAAAGTAGCTTCAGATAAGGTGTTTGTCATCCAGGTAATATTCATAGCTAATCTGCTGACTTTCACTGCTTCTCCCTGCATTCCAAATTATAAGACATCTTGGCTTTTCTAGATGCATTAGCTTTTGCTTCGTACTTGGATGCAATTTATCTAGAGAAGCCAAAATGTTGTTATCTGCTAGTACAGTAGATCCACACATTAAACTTGCAAATTTTAATCTGATTCTTGTAATGCGTGCTGTTTTTATTTCAGATCCAGCACCCACGGTCTCGCCTTGATAGGTTTGATTTGGTGGTGACTCCTCGCCATGATTACTATGCTTTAACCGCTAGTGGACAACAAGAAATTCCAAGCCTGTTCCGCAGATGGATTACTCCACAGGAACCGCCCGGGAGCAATGTGGTATGCTGCCTTTATCATACTCATAGTTTTCCAAGTAACTTGCACAGTGGTGGGCTGGTGGCATGCTGATTCTGAATTTTGAATAACCAGGTACTTACTGTTGGTGCACTACACCAGGCTGATTCTGCTGCGCTACGGCTTGCTGCTATAGCCTGGCACGATGAACTTGCTCCTTTGCCTAAGCCGGTGCTAATTGTCAACATTGGGGGCCCCACCAGTAATACTCTGATTCATGTGCATGTTTTTGCATAGTTCTGTTTTGAGTTTTCTGCAAGTAAATCTAGACGTTATGCCAGTTATTGCTCTCAAACAGGGATGCTGTTAGTGTGGTTTGCCTAGCGCATAGTTTCATATAACGAGTGAACGTGTTATTTCCTTTACTGATTGGATGGGCGTACCTAGTGCCGTAGGCTCCCGCACTGCGGGGTCTGGGGAAGGGAAAATAGCCAACAGCCTTTCCCGCACAAATGTGCAGAGGCTGG
>DXKC01001455.1:0-13258 GCA_031170775.1 Cymbopogon citratus
GAAGCAATCGCCTCCCACAGGACATAAAGGTCCTGATACCCTGCACAGCCGGCAAGTAAAAGGGAAAAGGTGTAGTATTCACTTTTCCTCAAAAGAGAAAGCATTGCATAAGTATTCGTTCCTTGTTAGAGACTAGAGTGCACAAAGGATAAAGGTAACTAAAGGCATATATTTAGTTCACATCACTGTCACGTTACATTGGTTATATGTTTGCGTCGTCAACTAGAGAAATATAGTCTCAGTTTGAAGAAAATTCCTTCACTCTGGATAGTCGAGGAACGGTACGAATGATGACATCAATCCCTCATGTTACCTAGGCTAAAAAATGTTTTCCTAACAGAACCATCTACAGAGAAGGAATTGCGTTGTTTGAGATGGAACATAACAAAAGTACCTAACCCCGATGGTTCTCTAGTGGAGTTCTATCAAAAGTTGTGGGATGTCATAAAAAATGATATTTTGATGCAAAAAATATGCAAAATTATTACGATGTTCCTTAAAGCTACTTGTCGGTTTCTTGGAACCATGAAAGGGATGCCATTCACTATCACAAAATGGAATTGCCTTGACGGCTAAACATTTCCTTGGAGGCCAAAATCAAACCGCCAAGGAAAGGGTAGTTTCCTTGGCGGTACTACTCCACACTCAAGGAAACATATATTCCTTGGAGGTTGGAGTAAACCGCCAAGGAATATGGGTGTTTCTTTGGCGGTTTACTCCAACCTCCAAGGAAATGACTCATTTCCTTGAGTGTAGTTATAAACGGTCAAGGAAACTGCTATTTCCATGACTGTTATTCTAAACCGCCAAAGAAAATACCCATTTTCTTGGGTGTTATTATAAACCGTCAAGTAAATTATCATTTCCTTGGGGGTTATTTTACTTTCTTGGAGGTTAGCGGTCAAGGAAATGCTTATAAGTATTTTTGTAATCTGAAGAAAAAAACAATAAAATCTTAATGACCTCTAAAAATCCTAAAATTTGGCATGAGATCATAATATGATTGTACAATATTGGAATTAATTTTCAAATGATATTAACTAAGTTGGACTATACATTGTTCACAAATGGATAGATCTCTCAATCTCTCACATATAGTTACATAACTATGTGAGAGAGATGTATCCATTGTGAACAATGTATAGTGCCACTTTGTTTAAATCATTTGATTTTTTTTATGCAAAGATTGTACATGAAAACCATGTTATTATCCAAGTTTGTAGAATTTTCTAATGAAGTTTAGATATTATAATAGTTATCTTATGGTAATTTGGAGGTAGAAATATAAAGTATCCCTAGCAACCAAATAATTTTTTTTTGTCGAACTCCAAGATATTGGCTAGAGTTAAGTGTATGAGCCAAAATATATTTTTACAAATCTTTTAGGAGTATGGACAATTCAATTTTAGTTACTTTAAATAAAGATATAGAAATTCATTTGAACTATATAAAATTAAAAATCTATTTAAAATTTTTTAAAACTCCTCCAAAAAATTTATATGCAGTACATTTAATTTAAAAAATATATTTGGCTATATACAAGATACATTTTTTCCAGGTTAGATGTTACTTGAGAAGGATTTCCAACTTATTTAAAAATTAGACAAAAACAATTAACTGTATATAAGTCACAATCTCACAATATTGAGCCTAAAAACGAAGCCCATATCATGGATGTAGCCCACCAGTCCACCTCAGCCCATCTTGAAACATATTTTGTTCTTCGCCATTGGATCATTCTTGGACGGCTGAGATATACCAGACCCGTTAAAAACCCTAGTCGTGAGACCTCAACTCGCTCAACCAACTTCAGACGCCGCCACCCCCCCGCCACTTCCTAGCTCTTGGTTCCACATCTCCCTCTCCAAGTCCCGGCGACGCCATCCGAACGGCGCGAGCTTGTAGGGGCGAGCCCCACCGGCGGCGCGTGCGGGTTACGGTCAAGGCCCTTCCGTGGCAGGCAAGGAGGGCACGCCTGTCCGACAGCGCGTGCGGGTCAGGGGTGAGCATCTCTGGCGGCGCACGAGCTGGGCGTCAGCGCGTGCGGCTTAGGGGCGAGCCCCTCCGGCGGCGCATGCAGCTCACGGGCGAGGCCCCTCCGGCGGCGATGGAGGGCGGCCATCAGCTAACGCTACCCTTTCACTCTACATCAGTCTCCGATTCCACGAAGCTCTACATGCATCTCGTTCTCCTCTTCTCTAACGTATTATACGGTAAGATCTGGATCTCCCTTTTGTAGCTGTTTCGAGTGACCAAAAATCCAAAGGGATAGAGAGATTTATGTTGGGGAAGACCAAAAGGATTGGGAGATCTTCTTCTGTATTGATTGGGATTGAGAAAAGGGCAAATGAAATTATGATGAAAAATGACGCTGATTTTGGATGGGAATAGGTGCTCTCTTTGTTCCTCTGTACTGCTGACCTGGTAGGCTGGTACAGTATATTGGTTAGATTTTTTTTTGTGTGTGAAATTTTAGTTCAAGATTTTGATGCCAGTTTAGGTGATTTTTCTCAATTAGGTTGTGATGTGCTATTTTCTATAGTGATGTGCACTGAACATTATTTGACAATATGCGTTACTAGTGTTTTGTAGAATTTAGACTGCTATCTTGCAGAGGTAGTGGAAGCCTAAGTAGAATGCATACACCCATATTGACATATTCCCTAGTTTGGAATGTGGTTAGGTTTTGATTTTTATGCCCTCCTGCATAAGTCTATATACTGTCAGGTAACTTGTGAACTTACTATGTGTTGGTACGACAACACTTCTGAAGTCTTGTGTTTGGTTGATCCTATTAAAGCTAGAGACGAATGCCATGCTGTGTATTTTACTTCAGAGGTACTTGTTTGGACATCTTGCTGAAACCTTACGTAATATCAAGATAAAAAGTAGCTTGTGCAGTGTCAATTTTTTGTTGTGCAGTGGGTGTTTCCTTGCTTGTTGAGATCCCTGCTCTATGAGAATTAAAAGGAGGCTGCCCATTTGTTGGCTGAGAAGGAAGACTGGCCTCCACTATATGATGTCATTGTGTTGATCAACAATAAGGTACTGTCTTCTTTGTAAGGACCATCCAGAATTCATACTGTAAAAGAAGTTTCCACCTATATTGACATAATATACATGTTCATATTTTAAAGTCCTGAAAAAAAGTTGGTATTTCCAGCTGGGATTGCTGCTTAATCTTATTACCAGCACTTGGAATCCTTTCTAAACAACATTAGTATCTGAATTTGCATGAGGGGTGCAGAGTCTCCAGACAACTCTAGCATGCTTTTGACAAATGTGTTGTCTGCTATATACGTTTTGTATAATTTTAGAAAATTAGCGGGTGTAGGTGTGTATGGTGTATGCTTATGATTTTGCTCATAGTAATGGCATTCTGTAGGGTCTGGTCTCTCCTGCAGTATACTACGAGGACCTCTATATTAACTTCAGCACTGCTATGGTGACGGACTCCCAAATAGCAGGTTGTACCTTATGGCTGAGCTTCTACCACACAATCTTTACATGAGCCATGCTGATTTCATAGATGTTTAGTAATCGGTTTTCTGTTTTATTCTCATGTACCAGCAAATTTTTGGGAGAGCTTGACACAGGAGTTAGTAATACCCCTATACCACTTTGGAAACTATTAGTTCTCAATGTATGGACTTCATGAAAGGATGAATGGCAGATGCACTTGTAATATTCTTATGGATATGTTAACATCAATATAATGGTTGTGCTGTTTATATGCATGTCGTCATGTGTCAATCGAGTATAGTGACTGGAATACTAGAATATATTGGTTACTGCAATAATTATTTTTTTAATGCTAGTATAGATTTTCTTGGGGGTTAGCTCCCAAGGAAATCATAATTACCTTGGAGGTCAAGGGCAGTCAAGGAAACAACTATTAGCTTGGCGGTCTATACAATTTTCTTGGGGGTTGTTGGCGCTCAAGGAAACTACTTTCCTTGAAGGCTGTTGGCACTCGAGAAAACTTTTTTCCTTGGCGGCTACAACATTTTCTTGACTCTTTGGCAAATTAAGTCTAGTCATAGTTTTCTTGGCAGCCAACCTCCAAGGATATCATCCTTGAGTGTCAAAACCGTCAAGAAACTAATTTCCCTTAGCTTCTATCCTTGAGTGTGTTTGCTTGACGGTTTGTGGTCAAGGATCATTTCCTTGGCGGTTTAACCCCTTTCCTTGACGGTTTTTGGCAGTCAAGGCAATTCAGGATTGTGGTAGTGATTGGGGGAAATGGACACGGGGTGCTAAAGGCTGAGCACACTACCAGAATCGGGTACTTTGCCATGTGCCACAGGTAAATTAAAGCCCATATTACACATGGCAAAAGCTTTGCCATGGGCTGCCCACGGCACAGCTCGCACGACAGCCAGTGCGACGGCACTTTGCCATGTGCCTTCTATCGGGCACACGGCAAAGCTCTTTGCTGTGTGCCAGAGCCGACACAAGGCAAACATTTTCAAAAAAAAATTATAAAAAACCTGTCGGCCGAGGCTCCTCTGCCCCCACCATTGGCGCTGCCGCTGCCACCACGACGCCGCCGCCGCCGCCGCCGCCGCCGCCGCCACCGCCACCGCCACCACCAGCAGGACGTAGAGCTGCTGCCACCACCACCACCACCACCACCACGTAGAGCTCGAGCCCACCGCCGCCGCTGCCACCACCACCACCACAATAGGGAAGAGGAGGCTGCACTCACCGCCGTGGATCCTGCAGAGGCCGCACTCGCAGTCGGGGAAGAGGTGGCCGCTCCCGCCACCAAGGGGAGGGGGAGGGGAGGAAGAGGAGGGGCAGGGGGCCGGTGGCGGTGGGAGAGAGGAGGGGAGGAGGAGAGAAGGTGACTGCAGAGGAGAGAAGGGGTGCAAGGGAGAGGAGGCGGTGCACAGCTGTGGGAGAGAGGAGAGGGTGGCGCGGCGCGGCCTAGCCGGCGAAGGACCGGTGGTGGCGGGGGCAGGCTAGGGGGAGGGAGGGAGAGAGGGCGGCGGGAGTAGGGAGAGAGGGCGGCTGTGGTTGGCAGCTTAGGGTTTGGTAGTGGGGAGGGAGGCGGTTTTATATGAAATGTCGGTGTATATAGGCCGTCAGATCTCGAGATCAATGGCCGATAGTGAAGAAAGATGTGTTTGCCGTGTGCCACCCAAAAAAACACACAGCAAACTTTTTTACACCAATGAAAATTTTGTAATTGCACTTGATAGATTAAAATTATAAAATGGTTCCAAAAAATAGCAAAATTTTACACGGCAAAATTTATGTTGTATATTTACTATAGAAAAAAAAATTTGAAGTCAAACTCCAAATTTGATCGTCACTTTCACTTCAAACCTAACCACATCCTTCTCAACTCTCTGATTCTTCTTCGAAGATGTTTCTGTTTGTAAGCATTGTACGTAATAAAATTGCAAAACTCACTCATTTTTTAACCACAGCCTCCACATATGATATCATGAGATATTGATAAATCTCATAATTTTCGGACTTTATTTGCTTTTAGAATTTTAAAATCATTTGAACACATGTTCATGGTCGTGTTTCCTAGTCAAGATGATCAAAATTTCTTTTGATTCCATGGGTAAGGTCTTAAAATTTTAAAAGGGTGGCCTGGTGCAAGTGGTAGTGCTTGCCGCCTGTGAAACGAGAGGTCACAGGTTTGAGCAGTGGCCTCTACACATTGCACGATGTGTGGGAAAGACCTACCGTAAATAACCTCTCCCAGACCCCACACAGTGCGGGAGCCTACGGCACTGTGTACGTCCATGGGTAAGGTCTTAAATTGGGCTAAATAACATGCTTATTACATTTTCACTCATTTATTCAATTATTTGAATCACTTGCAATTCATTTGACTTCATTCAAAAAATTGCTTGAAATGTAATTAATTAATTAATTAATTATAGCAAAAAATATAAAAATATACCAAATTGTAACATGGTGTACCACATGTTGTATCTAGAGAGTAGAAAAATTTTGAGGTGGAAGAGAAAAAAATTATAACTTTGTCGTGTGCTAGGAAAAAGCACATGACAAAATGACTGCCGTGTGCCAAAAAAAGCACACAGCAAACTCAAGAATTTGCCGTGTGCCAAAAAAGCACATGGCAAAGAATGCCACCACGCCCATGTAGTAGAGAGTAGAAAATTTTCAAGGTGAGAAGTGAAAAATGTTATTACTTTGCTGTGTGCTAAGAAAAAGTACACGGTAAACTCATGACTTTACCATGTGCCAAAAAAAGCACACGACAAAGAATGCCTTTGCCATGTGCCAAAAAAGACACACAGCAAAGCATAGATTTGCCGTGTGCTTTTTCTTTACCGTGTGCCCAATAAAATGCACACGGCAAAGTTTCGAGCACACGGCAAACTACGAGTTTCCGGTAGTGGCAGAGGCCAGGTTTCCCCGGCCACCAAGGGCGCCATATATGGTGAATTATGATCCTTTTTAGCTATATATGAATTATTGTATTCTTATATATTTCAATCAAACTATTTCTATATCCTTAAAAATTACTAGCCTGTGCACAGGTTGATAGGCTATTTACTGTTGTAGAACGCGTAAATGTAGCAGCTCCGCGTTATTGTGGATACTTGAACAAGGAATGGATACTTTAGTTTCGTTTCCAGGCAATCACCTTTTCTTTTTGCGTGCTGGCAGGGTGGTGTATCTGATGATCAAATTCAGCTCTTTTCCTAGCTAGTGCCTTAACCCCTTGGGCGGCATCGCACCAGGTATGCCTTTATGTCCTGCTATATATGCATGTGTGTCACTTGAGAACTTGCATTCATCTCCACCCCACCCAACCCACCTCCCCCACCACTACCACCCCGCCCACCAAAAAATATATCAAGGTGGCTATTGCGCTACCATATATATAGACAACTTTTCTCCCGATCTGAAATAACGTCGACCACTTCTCCAGTTTTCCTGTAAGTACTTTGAATTGCAATTTAATTACATATACCAGCGTGTTCTTTCGTAGCAGTGTTTATGCTACACTTATTTTCATTTCTGTTGTAACAATAATGATGTTAATTAATGGATAGAATTTTTCAACTAGGAAGGAATGTCCCTAGTATTAGACATACATGCTTTCAGTGTGTATCTGCATTCAGGAGAGAACTAAGCCAATATAACATTACCCTTTTCATGTTAATAAATAAATGTATGTCCTATCAGTTTTTTTTATCATCATGATGTTCATATGATATAGTCACGTTGTAAAAATATGAAGGATACAGAAGTCGCCGGATACACGTAGACTAGATCAGAAACTTCACATAGGTAATCTTAGTGCATGGAAGGTTATTGATTAATCATATGATAAGTAGCTAGAAATATTAATGAAAATGAAGAGATTTTTGTATCTGTCACCTAGTAGCTAGATCTTCGTCGACGTGTAGAATTTTCTTTCCCATAAAGTTTTTCTGCTTGGCCAAGACCGTTCTTGAATTTGTCCCAACTGATGCTTTGCAGACCGTTCTTGGCTTGGATCTAGTATCATGTGTTATGCTTATATTCTCAAATATATGTGAAATTATGAAATATGGATACCTAGATTTTAATGACGAAACAAGAACCATATATATACAAGAGAAGGTTTGGCAAAGACAATAACTACTTCCGTAAGCATAAACTTTAAAATGTTAAATGTATGAGTAGGGGTGGTAATGGGCCATGGCTCTAATACATTCTTCGAAATCCAAATAAAACCCTACTACTTTTTAGTTCAAAATTGTATATTATTATGGCCCGACTCTATAGGGCCCGATCCTTAAATTTGCTAGGCTAATTTTGAGAGCCCATTACCACCCCTATGTATGTATGAGCGATTGTCGCTTTCGAAACCCCTGTCGAGACCCTTGGCCTCCTGAGAGATCAAGCCCGACGGCGTGAGTAATCACATGGTAATTAGAGGATATTGATCTCGATACCGAGGTGGAAGAACACTTCCGTTCCACTTCTGTTTCTTCTTTTCTTTCATTTTCTTTTGCTTTCTCTCTGTTCTATTTTTTTTGAATTCTCTCTCTGTCCTGTTGATTAAGGACCCTAATGATGTCATAAAATGGTTTGGATTGTTCCTAAATGCTTGTGGGATCATCTAGTATTTTTAGGAATATTTGTGGGATTTTTGGACTAAAGGATTGTGTATAACAAAACTGTGTGTACATTAAACCGTGTGTGCCTAGCGTTTACTACACGTCTGTGCAATTGACAGGTGGGGATGGGTGGACTGGGTCAGCTGGGCGCGTCGGGGGGCTACTGTGCTGTGGATCAGGTTCGTGGACTCATTGATCGGGGCACAAATATGAGTGCGGTGCAGTGAACGGGGTGCACAGCGCCGTGGAGAAGGCGTGGCATGTGTGTGCAGCTGGCAGGGAGGCCCTACATTGGTGTGCCTGCCACGCGGGCACCATGTCGCAGCGCCGTCCAAAATGGACATGGCGTGGCAGTCGAAACAGGGGAGCCCGCCGGAGCTCTCGCCACCGGTGGCTTGGGGGAACCTATGGTGGTGGGAAGGGTACCTAGGGGCTCAGTGTTCGACAGCGGAGTTACTAGACTAGGCTTGAGGGCACGAGGACGTCGAGGAGGACCACGTACGGTGGCCGACGCATGTCATCGAAGTAGCGTCGGTGGTGCTGTTGAAAAGGCGGCTGCGCTTGGGTTGGGTTTGTGGCTACGTAAAAGGCACAAATGTGTTCGTGTGATGGTGCTGTGTGTGTGTGTGTGTATGTACGCTCAGGTGGCGTAGTGGGTGGCCGGAGAGGCGGCTGTGGGTCACCAAAGCTCAGCAGCGCATGGGGAAAAGTGTGGAGATGGTCGGGGACTCTACGACGGCCTGTGAAAATTAGGCAGCATAACAGTAGGACCGCGGAGACTTCCTAGGGGGCAACACGGTGGCCGAAGCAAAGCTAGGGCAGCATCGCTAATTCACCGAAGTGCGGCGGCATGCCGAGACGAGAGCTAGGATGGCTAAAGCTATGACGGTGGCTGGGGCCATTTGGGCAGCATAACGGCAGTACCTAGGTGTATTCCGGCAGGCTGCACGGTGGTCGGAGCACTACGGAGTTGGCGACATAGTGGGGTTAGCAGCGACGGAGCTAGGCTCACGCGGAGCAACTGGTGGAGTGGTGCTACGGCGTGGTGGAGTGGCTAGTGAGCTCGCTGAACTCTCAGCTTCGACCAGGCCTGCTCCTATGAGAAAGGAGGTCGATGGCTGGCGGAGGGGCAAGCTTGGCTTCCTAAGGCTGGTGGTGGAGTGGTAGTGGTGTGGGGCGATGTGGTGCCCCTGGGGTCCTATTTATAACCCCGAGTGGCCATGGTGGGCGAGCTCCAGCTCCCGGATAGGCTTGCCGGGCCATTAATGGCCGATGGCGCTCTTGTTCGGCTGTGGCGGGTGTTGACACAAGGGAACAGGCAGGTAAGGGGCTCCTAGCATGGGCTAGGGGTACGTGACGATGTCGTGGGTAGTGGCGAGTGTGAGACGCTCCAAAATGCGGCCGGGAATGGTCGGGAGGGGGAGATCAGGGTGGTGGCAGTGCGGCGGTGCAGTGCAGCGTCATGTACGTGGCGCGAGTGCAGTGTTGCCATGAGGGGGTGAGGGGTGCACTGATAGTGGGAGTGGGCAGGGCATGGCTGGTGCAGTGCGGCGTGCGTGGCTCAGGTGAGGGAGGTGGCACTTGGCTGACGCGGGGGAGGGGAGAGGCGTGACGCAGGAGGAAGACGATGGTGTCAGGCGAGCCAAGCTGGGCTACTGGGCCATTGGCCCATCTAACTACGGCAGTCGAAAAAAGAAAGAAGAAAGGGCATGGGCTGGGCTGGCTTGTCCAGTTGGGTTGAAAGGGAGGTCTGTGGCACATTTGTTCATAGTGTGGTTTAACTATTTATTTGAAGGGTATAAAAGAGAGTTTGAATTCAAATTTGAATGGAGTTTTAGAGCTTTGGACTTTTTTCTAAGTTCTAGAGTACTCAAATGCACACACATGATGCATAGAAGTAAATGTAGCAAAAATTTAAATAGGGAGCAAATTTAGGTTAAATTTCATTAAAATTTTAAGAACTTGTGATTTTCAAAGATTTCAAATTTTTGGGATATTACAACACTACTGCACCACCACCTGCCACTACCACGCTGCCCCCAAAGCTGCCACGCCCTGCCATCACCTCCAGAACTGCCACCCGCCACCACCATGCTGCCCCACTGCCCCACCCGAAGTGTCGAATTCGACCGCCGCTCCACTCGGAGGGCCACGGCATGCTGGATCGATCTGGCCGCCGTTGAAGCTCAGAGAGAGAGAGAGAGAGAGAGAGAGAGAGAGAGACTCATCACCTATGCATCTTGCAGCCCGTCGGAATACAGTTTACGCCAGAACATGCCGCATCCGCGCTTGTGCCCACCACCTGCACCCCTGCTCTGTCCAAAACCGCTGCTACCACACCTCGCCCCACTGCCACTCCTTACTCCTAGTGAGGGGCGAGTGGAGGGGGGAGGAGTAGCAAAGGGAGTGGTCGGGGGAGGGAGGCGGAGATGAAGATGGAGGGAAGGGAGGCTCACGACGGCGCGGGAGAGAGGCGGAGGGGAGGAAGGGAGGTGGAAGGGAGCTCAGGGCGAGAGAAGCAGAGAGGAAGGATGTGGAGGGATCGGGAGGGAGACCGAGCAGAGGGCAGACGTGAACCAGCCCAAAATACCAGTTTACAAAAATTTCAGATCCGAAGGAGAGGCACTATCACCGCCGGCTCGTAATACAAATTGGCAGTGGTGTTAAACTATCACCGCCGGTTCCAACTTTTACCGCTCAGACTATATAAAAAACCAATGGTGATTAGTTAACACCGTCGAATTGCCCAAAACCGATGGTGATGGGCCGTCTGTGATGCTGAGTTCTATAGTAGTGTCCATTGCATTATTGAATAGCCATTTATTTGTTGTTTTTTTTTCTTTCTGTTGTATATTGAAACATGCATGAGTAATTTGGATTGTAATAATGAAATAAGCTCTCTGCACTAATGTGGTGCATAGCCCGAAAAACCTTGTTCCAACGCCTTAAAAAACCCTCTCTGATGCAATCTCAGTGTCTTATTGATTTGGCTAACTAGTCCATCAACCTATGCTCCCACACGAGCTAATACTTTTAAAAGCTATTGTATTTGAAAATTATTTAGAAATTAAACTCCTAGATAATAATCAAAATTATTTATCTACTACTCTCCTATTTTTTTCAATACTTCAACATAATACTCATAATATCGATGTGTATTTGTCTTTGTCCTCTTGTGATTGATTTTTAATTAGTAATTGCTCTATACTCTTTTTCATCCACCTTCACACTTTTTCATTTTTATTGGACATCCATAATTTATGTTTAGTATAAAAATAAATATTTTTTATCACTTCCGTACATGGTGACACTCATCATGCGTGTATACCTTAACTTAATATTTTTGTATTAACAATGGTACATATAGGTAATTTAGAATCGTATATTAGTTTAATTTTTTAACATTTCTATATAATGCACATGATGACATTAGATTAGGATTCAAATGTTTACTTTAGGTTTTTTTTTAATAACAACATTGGTAACTTAGATACAAATTTAAAATGTCATTTTAATTTATGCTTTATAATGATACACACGAGTAATATTAGGGGTTAGTTTAGCTTATTTTATATAATGGCAGAGGTGGATAATTTAGATATAGATTTAGGAGGTTACTTTAGGCTATCTTTATAATGACATAAGTGGATAATTTTTTAGAAAATATAATAAATCCAGTGGCTATGATTATCTAAGTCTACGGATTGATGATCAGATGTTTTGTTTTATTTTTTTAGAATTTCTAAAATTTCTCTCTTTTTCTATAATGTCTAACTAAGATCCTAGGTGGCTTCACCTGGAGGTCTCAAAAGGAACCTCCAATAGAAAGATAAGAACCTTCAATTAGTAATAGTAAGATAAGATGGACAGATTTTTCAACTTGCCCCAATTGTTTGGTACTCTCTAATACTAGCATGCACTATAATTCTGATAGAAGTTCTCAAGGCAGTGGGAATGCTTAGACCGGCAAGAAGGAGAGATACGGCTCAGCTTTTACAATGTTATATTGATAGTGTTGATAACTAATAAAAAGAAAAGAGTACGCAATTTTGACTTCTTGCGTCAATAACTCGATATAACTGATTGATGAATTCTTTTCAGAAGCAATCGAGCTAGAGGAACCGATGGCAGGAGCAGAGGTTGTGATTCAGGCATGGAAAGAATGGGGTCTCCAAGCGATGGTGCTGCTCAGCCTGACGGTCCAGGTCGCACTCCTCATCCTAGCGGAGCTCCGCCGCCACATTGACTCCGGTGTGCTAATGGCCTTCGTCTGGTCGGCGTACATGCTGGCTGACGCGACGGCCATCTACGTCCTTGGGCACCTGTCCGTGACAAGCAGGTCGCCGGAGCAGGAGCTCCTGGCGCTATGGGCGCCATTCCTGCTGCTGCACCTCGGTGGGCAGGACAACATCACCGCCTACGCCCTCGAGGACAACAAGCTGTGGCTGCGCCACCTGCAGACGCTCGTCGCGCAGGTGGCCGCCGCCGCCTACATCATCTATGGGTCCTCGATCATCGTAGGCGTGCGATGGTCCATGCTCCTGCTTGTCACTGTCTTCGTGTTTTTCGTTGGTCTTGTCAAGTACGGGGAAAGAGTGTGGGCGCTCAGGTGCGCCGGTAGTAGCCCAACTGGAAACTACCGGGCTCGTCCTGGAGGTGGAGAAGGTTCAGGCAGCCATATCTCAGAGTGTCCATGGGTGCCCGAGTCCTTGAAAAGCCGCTTGGATTCAGAAGCCTTCCTATTGAAAGCTCACCTGCTGTTGGATTTTGCCAAGGATGAGTTCAAGGGGCCGTTATCTCGCATAGCTTTATACGGCACCACTCCAGCAGCATTAGGGTTGGATGGGGAGGAGGTGTACCAGATGGTCGAGATGCAGGTCTCTCTGGTCCACGATATCTTCTATACCAAGGCTGAGGTTACGCACACTTGGTATGGCCTCTGCATGCGTATGCTTTCGTCACTGGCCATGGGCGTCGCATTCTTGCTGTTTAATATACTGCTATTGTGCGACCATCAGCGTAAGCTGAAGGGAGGTTACAGTTACAGTAGGGTAGATGTTGTTGTGACCTATGTTCTCTTCGTTGGGGCCGTCGTCCTGGAGACTACGTCGCTTGTCAGGGCCGTGTTCTCGAGCTGGACATGTGCTCTCCTACTGAAA
>DXKC01001460.1:0-10041 GCA_031170775.1 Cymbopogon citratus
CCTCCAAAAATGCGTTGCCAGTACTTACCAAGAAATGAATAAATTGCCTCTTTTTTTTTTTGTCCTTCGATCTCTCCCTGAACATGAACAAAGTGCCAGTGCTTACCAAGAATAGTAGTATAGTGCACGATGAATTGGAGATTGACTGCTTTCAATTTGCATACGAGGATAGTAGTAGCGCACGATGGATTAGAGATTGACTACTTTAAATCTGCATCCGAGCTCCAGTCCATTTGTCACTCCACTCCCCCGAATATAAGACTCGTTGGTTTTACTTTGAATTTGCATATGAGTTAGGAGTAGAACATTTTGATGTACAACCACGGTGCCGTGTCTAATTCAAAAATGTATATTGGAATAAATTACAAGGTCGCTGAATAAATCTCTGATGAGCTGTGATTTATTTATTTATAGATGACCGTGTAATTAGTTGTGGGATTACCATCAGTATTTTGCTAGTTGCATATAATTCACACAAATCATTCTCAAAAACACAAACACAAGTCACTAGTAGTAGTTTACAAAACTCTTTTTTTTTTCTTTAACATAAAAATTCTCTCAAGGGCCACGAATTTTAGGTTAAGGACTTGAGGCGCAAGGCGGGCTCGGGTCCAGTCCAACTCCAGTCCGGTCCGGTCCGGTCCAACGCCTGAAGCACAACACCGAACCGCTAAACCCGCTCACGCACTCGCGCTGTCCCGCCCGCCGGACTCCCCCGCCGCACCACTCACCGGCGGTGGCGGCGGGTTTCTCCGTCCGCCGCCTTGCGCCGCCACCCATGTGGAAGCGCCTCCTGGAGACCACAAAGCAGGCCGTCTCCTCCAAGCAGGCCATCCCCGCCGCAGCCGCCGCCCCCAAGCCCGCAACCCCCGCCGCCACCACCGCCCCCTCGGCGTCGAAGCGTGGCGCCCCGGTCGCTTCGCCGAATCTATCCACCCTGAAGAATGCCTCCTACAGGCGCCGCACCGCCGCCGGCCCGGAGACCTCCGTCACGCAGGCCTCCCTCCTGCGGCTCAAGCAGGCTGCGGCCTCGAAGAAGACCAACTTGCCGTCCTCCCTCCCACTAGCTCACGCCCACGCCCTAGGTAATAAGCAGTGTGGGACTACCGCCTCCGTTCTCTCCCTACCTCTCTTCTCATGCACACTCTAGCTTCACTCTCACCCTTCTCTCTTCCGCGCAGATGAGGATGACCCCCCTGAGGCTCTCACCAAGGCGCTCATGTCCGTCCTAGATGGTACCATTGTACTTTAATACGACCTTGAAACAATTTCACCTATAACTGTGGCTGTAATTGATATTATCCGTTCGATGCTCAGCACCTGACGAGGCGGAATGTGCGACCTCCATGGAAGGGCTACTGGAGGACTCTGAAGATGATGGGGAGGTTGCCACGAGCAATAAGATATTGGACTTTGAGTGGTTCCAGACCCAACCATCGAGGGACCCGCTGATGCATTGGAGGAGGGAGGTGGCGAGGGAGAAGAAGAAACATTACATATTCAGAAATGTTGAGAGCCGCCGCTACACAAAGCTGATGCAGATGTGTGCTAATAAGCTTGGCACAGAGTCGACGATAGAGTTCTTTGGAAAGCTGGGTCGGGAAACGGGGGTCAAGGAGTTCAATTCAATGATTAAGCTTTGTCTAGAAAAGGCAAAGGCTTTCAGGGATATTGACTCTGCTGTGGAGTATATCTACAGGGCATTCCGCCTTTTTGAGACCATGAAAGATAAGGGGCTCACGATCGAGAAAGATATTTATGGCCCATTCCTCTTGTATCTTATCGATGTGGAGTTGTTTGAGGAATTTGAGATGTTCAGTGCATTCTTTAAGGAAGCGAATCCAAAGTCCTTCTCTAGAATAGCTTATTATGAGATGTTGCTTTGTATTAGAGTTCAAGATGAAGAAAAAATTCAAGAACTTTGTCATTCTGTTGAAGACTATAATGAGGAAGCTCACTATGACCTAGCAGGTAACAACCGAAAATCATTGTCAGAATCTTTTTTTTTTCTCTCTCTCTTTCTTGTTCATTGTAATTTGGAAGTTTTGTTTCACATTGTATAATTTGATCAAAGTTGCATATGACAGATGGTTCTCATGATACGTCTGTTTTGCAGAGAGTTACATGCTGGCCTTTGCTGAAAGCGGCAGAAAGGAAGATCTGGCTGCCTTGTTGGATTTGCTTGATCTATCTAAAGTTTCAGGCTCAAAGTACATATCTAATATATTCAAATCATTGGGTAGGCTAGAACTACAGAACTATGCTGAGAAACTTCTTCAGGGGATGAGGTCAAAAGGTAATAAATTGTGTGCAAGTTCTCCATACTTAGTTTATATTTCTTTGTATGCCAATAAGATGGACACCAGTAGTATTTTATTAGCAGAAAAAGTGGTATTTCTTTACCATTCTTTTCTTTCACCCCTTTTGTGGTTTCCCTAAAGATTGTTTTGGTTTCTTGTTTCAGAAGGATGTGCTGATCACAACATTTCATCATTGATTTTGGACTATACTGCAAATATTCCGAACATAATGGTGAGGAATCTTTTATGATGACTACTGGTAATATTCATTGCTTCTAATATAGAAGGATCTTTTAATGTAATTCATTGCATCGGAATGTACTACTAATTTGCTGTATCATCATAATTTAGCAATAACTTTACAAAGTAAAATTGGTTTTGATTTTACATTTCCATTTTCTGTAAAAAGAAACATGACCTTCCAAATTTAAATCTCTTATCTGCGTTGTACATTGCATCGGGAGTAAATACTGAGAGTAGTAGAAGTTGTTCAAGAGATTAGTTGAACATTTTTATTTAGAAGCATGGCATTTGTCATCATGGTTCATGAATGGCCTACCAGACCTTATATCGCTATCTTGTCAACTGACCATACACTTTCTGGGTTATTGAGTTATTCTTATTTTTTTTATCTTTGTGAAGTGATACACGTAATAAATTTTCAATTATACTCCCTCGGTCCCTTACTAAATCAATTCGTACAGTTACCTTAAGTCAAGCTTTTCTAACTTTGACAGAATTTATAGAAAAGAGGGCAAAGATATGAGAACAAATTAGTATCATTATATACACCATAGACTATATTTTTATAATGTGCTCATTTGGTGTCACAGTATTTACACCTTTTTCCCATAATTTTGGTCAAACATAAAAAAAACCTTGATTTAAGGCAACTCTATTTATTTAGAAATGGAGGGAGTACTATGTTATTGATTTTTTTCAAGGTTATTACATCAGGACCTCCTTGCAAAAAAATATTTGCTTCCCTTGTTTCCTATTTTCCTCAATGTAAAGAAGAATATATCCATGTTTGAAGAAAATGTAGGAGGATTTCAAGTTAAGAAAAACCTGTGTGTCTAAACTTTGTTTCTAGACCACCTTTTAGTAATGTTTCTTCTTTAAGGTTGAAGACATGCTAGTGGCATTTCATAAATGGCATGAGAAGTTTGAGGTAGCACCCTCTATTGCTGCATACGACAAGATCATCTCTATCTGTTGCAATTCATCAAAGGTAATGCTGCAAGCGTTTACAGCTTTCTTATTATCTGAGTTGAATGAATGATATGATATACAACCTTATCGATCTTTATCACATAGTGGCAGTTTCTAAACTACTCTGCCATTTGTCCCCAGGCATACAAGCGTTAGTTCTATGTTAGTCATATTCATAAATGCTTATATTACCATTGCATTTTTGCCTTCTGCTGGGTTGTGTATTACTGAAACAACTTTATATTTCAAAAATATATTGCTTGGTTAATACATGTTTCACCTATTATTTCATTTGTCCATCTGCCCTATGTTTTATTTTGTTAATTTATTTGAATTGGGTGTTAGAGCTGCCACCACCACACTGAACCTGAAGGCAATGTTTCTTCTTGCTTATTTGAATATGGATGATTTTTGTTTGGTTGCTTGGAGCCTTGAATGATCTGTTTCTTGATAGTGGGTGAGCTAAGAAAAGCACAAAAGTGGCTTACTGCAATACAGTTGTAGTGTTGTGTCACATCTGTTTAGTTTAAGTGCATTCTCGGTATCAACTACCAACTTCAAATATCCTTCAAGTTCATTTTTTCCTTTTGCTGACTCTCAAAAACATTTTCTTGCAATCGGCACCAGTTTTGCGTCACTTTGTCGCTGAACATTGGATATTAGAACTTAAGTTTATATATCCAACCACAAACCAATATTTTATAGATACATGTGGGTATGCTAAATTTTGGAAATAAGCTTAGCGTTGTTGCTGAGTGCACGAATTCATCAATACTTCCCAAAGCAGTTGTAACTAACTAATATTTTTTGCAGATCGGGTTAGCTCTTGATGTAGCTGACCGCATGTGTAAATCCAGTTCCGATGTGCCAATTGAATCATTTCACCCAATTATACATGCTTGTGAACAAAGATGTGAACTTCACATGGTAAGGGTATAATCTTGGAGGTATACCGAGCAGGTCTCTGTTACGCCTTTATCAGGATATGTTTTGGAGCCGTAGGTCAGAAAAACCTTTCATTTCGAGGTGCATTGCTACACTAAGCATTTGTGAAGGTGTTTCAGAATATTTAAACAAGACACAACAAGCATAACTAATATTTAAACCTATTTGAACACAAGTTTTTTTTTTTGTGTGTGGACTAGGCCTAACCAAGTCAAAACACAAGTACTGCTACATTTTCTAACTCTATCTAAGCCTGGAATTTGATTGTTGGTAACACTATGCCACCTATCACAAGTTTATAGCAAACTGAAAGATATACATGTTAGGGAAAACCAGATTTGCATTCCAAGGCTCAACATCCTAGCTATATACTGTTATACATTTACAAGGGTATGAAAAGTTTCCCTGTTGAAAGAGTTCAGGATGAACAACTATGGAAATCTGGCATGTAGCAATTACATTTTTCAAAAAACATTCTTCTGCGTGATCAAATGACATATCTCGTCATCATGAGCTATAATCAATATTTGCTCTATTTTGCAGGCCCGCCCCTTATATGATTTGATCCGCCACCACAATTTGAAAGTAAAGGGCGAAACATTCAGAAGCATGATAAGTTTATTTGTAAAATTGAAAGATGTAAGTTATGATACTGGACACCTGCTATTTTTTGGCCTCATGTGAAGCTGTTGTTTATTGATCCCTGTTTCCAGTTTGAAGGTGCTTACAATATACTCACAGATGCTGAAGAATCTGGGGAGATATCAACTGTAAGCCTGTATAATGCTATAATGCTAGGATATTATAGGGAGGTAAATTCTTGGGTTCCCATTTCTTCCATTTGTTTATCCTGACATTGCAAACAATAATGTATTCGTTCATAGCCTTGAATGTACAGTAGCCCTGTAATTAGCCATTTCCTGCATATTTGTTCAGTTCTGCTGAATGCTGATATCCATGTTATCCATGCTTAGTCAGTACAGTGCATATAGATTATAAACCTATGAAATGACACATGGTTGCCATGCTTGTTCTGTCTGTATTTCTCAATATTTATTAGAATGGTATTCTGAAATGACTTCTCTCTCTCTTTCTAACCTCTTTTGGCTCTTCTCTATAACCTTGAGCTTGTATTTGTGCAGAAAAACTACAGTGGGGCACAAATGGTCATGTCTCAAATGCAGATTGCTGGAGTAAAACCAGATTCTGAGACATTCAGTTATTTGATAGCGAATTGTGAGTCTGAAGAGAACATTTCTAAGGTTTGCCACATACCAGACCATTTGTTATTGCCACTGTGTCTGTTTATATGGGGTTCGTGGAAAAGCACATGTCTTGATTCTGGAGGACTGTCTTATATTAGCAAAAAAGACTAAATCTGAGCTACGTACTACCAGAGAAATTCCTTCTGCTGATATCACCTAAGCATATCCCCAGTTAATCAGAATTTATTTGGATTTTGATCTTGGATAAGTCTCCCTGCAGCACAACACTTCTTGCACTATTTATTACAATATTACCTATAGTTTCCTAGTGCGTTTTTTTTTTGAACGAACAGCAGGAGCTTTGCCACTCAATTAAGAAGAGCAGCAGTTAGTTCAGTCCAAAGACGTGACAGTATGACACACTTGCACACCCACACAACAGCCAGGCCGCTAGCATTTGGCATTAAACACACAAACAGGCCCCCCTAATGGTCATCGTTGTCGTGCTTGACGCAAAGTGAAGAGAAGCTCTGACTTCCAATAGCGAACAGCCCCGTCCTAGGTCACCCCCCTGTAGCAACCACTTGTTGCTGGTGAGCAGCATCACATCCCAACGACGCAGTAGCTTGGACTTCATACAATGCACCCAATCCATGAGCACCAAATGGTCATCGTGAAACGAGAGGCGGTGGTACAAAGAGGCCTCGCCGAACCCAAAGAGTTGCAGCTGCCAAGCAAAGGTTGATCTCTAAGAGTGACGATTCCAAGGAGGGAACGACACCAAGCACACCATCGTTACTCATCATCCACAAAGTGAACAGGGTTTTCACCTGGATAAGCCCGAGGAAAAGGAGACCCCTCAATGACGCCCTCATCAGCCCAAAGGCACAGCCGTTGTTGGTATCAACAAAGCGCTGGGCAAGGCTTTCACCCGAAGCACACCCACCCTCATAGTGCCGAGGCTACACAACTGCCCCCTCCACAGCCTCATGTTGCAGCAGTCACTGTCTATTGTGGCCTCAGTGCAGCGACTACCCACACAACTGTCCTGCTGCGTATATCCTGCAGGCTGCAGCCACTGCCGGGACACGCGGCCTCGGGTCCCCCAACAGAGTTGTGGACCGTGAGGAGCCTGATTCGGCAATGGCTGCACTGGGTGAGGTCATGAGTGTTAAGTATGTCAAGGCCCATATATTCTAGGCATATATGGTTCGTAACATTAGGTTCCAGCAGACCACCTCTGTCAGCTCGGATGTGCACGACAGCCACCTAAAGTAGGAGGTAAATGAAGGAGAAAGGAGGAAAACGACTCATGGCTGTCGTCCTTGCAGCAGCATGGACATCCAGGGTGGCTGAGGGGAGCTTGGGTGACAGCAGTTTCATGCGGGTGAGACGTGATGTTTGTAACTGCACCCCCATTGTAGTTTGACTGGAAATAATTGTGCCAAATTCATTTTGTAAACTCCTTTCTTTTTATTGTTTTCTATTGTGATAACTGCTGAATACTGAAATTTTTACAGTACCGTGACCAATTACGGCAAGATTTAATTCCAATGACCAGACATATATATGTGGCACTCATTCTTGCATACGCAAGACTTGGGAATTTTGATATGGCCAAGCAGGTAAATGGTGTTTACTGATGAGAATGTTCTTTGAATTCAGCTGCTTTTGTGCTTCAGTTCTCTCGCATTTCCTCAGTATCATGGAATGAGGGCTATGCTATTCTTTCTTACATTGGCTATGTTAAACCGTTGCCTCCTTAGGTTCTACTGGATAAGGAAATACCACGTAAGTTCCTCAGTGACATCAAGAGCGCACTTGTAGGAGCGCTAGCATCAAATGGGCAAGTGTTGGATGCACTTCGCTTACATGATGAAATAAAGGAATCTGGAGGCTCCCTAGAGCCAAAGGCTGCCATTACCTTGATTGTGAGTAAATCCATGAACCATCTTTCCCGTTGGAATGAGAAAATCCGCATAGTAGTTTAGAATTATTTGCTGTCTCTATTTCTTATAGAATTGCATTTTCTTCTCCAGGAGCATATTCGAACAGAAGGTGAACTGGATAGAATGCATCAACTTCTGGATGGGCTGACTGACTCAAACAGCTGGTTTGATGGATGTGGCAGAGTACTTTTATACTGTGTTCAGCACAACTATCCTGAGTATGATTGTCAATATCTCTGCAGTTGCCTTTCTACACTATTTAGTCAAACCATGATGTGTTTATTTGCTGTCTTTTTTCCTTTTTTGTTTGGGCCAGTGTTGCAATTGATCTACTTAGGCAGCTCAAGGAGAAAGATGAAATGAGTACATATATGGTTGTTGATCAGGTATTTTTTTTAGATTGACCTTGTTGGGCATCAGGATAACCTAATGGCCTTCCTATTTCTGCAGTTTGATCAAAATCACCTGCATACTTTATTTAACGCATGCACCTGATCTCGTGGAATTGTGCAATTGTACCTTTAGTTTGTTACAGAGTTATTGCGTAGTATATAATGATATAGGATAGCATATAATGATATAGGATAGTATATAATGATATAGGATATCCATAAACAAATTTGTATACACAATAATTCACTTCTTTGCATTGATCTGTTTCTTCTTTTGCCTAATGCACACTTAAATAGATATTGAGATCAACAGAAGATCTCATGTTGTTTAATCGATCAGTATTGAACTATGTTCTTTACTTTTTGAATTGCTCATCATTTTATTTTCATTGTGTTAAAAGTACTTCCCTTCTGTGTTTCCCTTTCTATTCAGTATATGTTTGTTTACAGTGGAATATACTGCAGTTTTTATCTTTGACCGAGGACGTCCCTCCGTTGTTTCTTGGAAGCAAAAGTTTGTGGAGGAAGCTAGACTGTATTTTGTGATTCAAAAAGAGTAGCCTTTCTGTCCTCTTTAGGACTCCAAGGCTGACTCCCCCCTCTTGTTCCCTTAGTTCCCTCTCTCTCTCTGTACAGTTGTACAACCCTGTAGACTGTAGTCCTTTCCCTTTCTCCCTTTCTCTCTTTACAGTTTACTTTATTTAAATTTATATACCAACAGTGGGGGCTTCCCCTTCTGTATTTATGATTAAAAAAAAAATACTGCAGTTTTGCCCTTGTTTTTGTTTGATGAGCATTTTGTGGCTTTTTGATGTGAATATTTGAATTGCGTTGACACACACTATGAGTGATGCTCATTTTTAAATCTTAGTGAACAATCTAATTGTGCTACTGTCTTTGTTGGTAATGTAGATCCCTCTGAATTTTTGTTGTTGATGTGATATCTCTTGTTTATTGTTCTGTTAGTTTGGTATATTAAGCTTTCCGAAACATATTTCCCTTTTGGTTTATAATTGTAGCTTCGCTTACTTGATTGAATTGTTTTCTAAGGTCTTTTGCCAAATTTGGGACATGGAGATCACAAATTTGGATCTTGGATTGGTGTTTCTTGATGCTGTCAAAGAGCTTGGACTTAATGTTTCTCGGGCAAGCCTTGATTTTCTTCTCAGTGCATGTGTAAAAGCAAAGAATTTACAACGTGCCCAACAGATCTGGTCAGAATATGAATCTGCTGGTCTTCCACACAATGTGCTGACCTCCTTAAGGTTGAATTCTTTTACATAATCCAAGAATTATTAAAGCATTTTCTGCATAATCGTACATTTATGGATTGAGTATTTTTTTAATTGTGGAGCCATGTAAGATTTCACTTTATGTGATATTCATTGCAATTATGCCTCTTCAGGATGTATCAAGCTTTTCTTTCAGCTGGGGGGCGCAAGGCAGCTAAGAAGTTGCTGAAAACGATAGCAAAGGAAGATGACCATGTGCGCTACATAATAGATGCTTGTAATACGACATACTACAGTGAGGATTTCAAACCTTCTGCTACAGTTAGGAAAAGTTCCAAAAAAAGAGCTAGGTCAAAACAAAAGGCTACTAATGAGGGGTAAGAGGTCCATTTGCCTTTACCATTTCTGTTACAGTGAAATACTGAAATGAGATGAAATCAATTCTATTGTTCTGGGAAATCTGCTTTTGTTAGCTCCCATTGCTTTGGACCCTGATACTAGGGTGATCATTGCTAGCATTGGACCATATTAAGCAATTGGTGGAGCTATTGAGATTTTCTGGTTGTATTTGTGTGCGTATCATGGCCAATATGAAGCCTTCAGATAGGCTAAAGGACAAGAGGCTTTTTAAATTGTAGCCAGATAGACAAAGACTGTGTAAGGTTGTTTAGGATGGCTAGAGGGAGGGGGGGTGAATAGCCTATAGAAATTTCTACAAAACCACTAAGCAACTTTGATTAGTATAACAAACGGCGTAATGCAAGTTTCGCTTAGCCTACAAGGTGATGCAAGCCTCCTATCCACAA
>DXKC01001461.1:0-12939 GCA_031170775.1 Cymbopogon citratus
TCCTTCAGCGTGCATCGGTTTCTTCGTCAACTCCGGCTCCGTCTACGAGTCCGGGGAGACCACCGGCGTGTCGCACCTGCTGGAGAGGATGGCCTTCAAGGACACAAAGCACCGGAGCCACCTCAACATCGTGCACCAGCTCGAGCATGCCGGGAGCAACGTCGGCGCCTCTGCTTCAAGGGAGCAGATGGTCTACAGCTGTGACACGCTCAAGGGATACATGCCGGAGGTTCTCGAGATCCTCATCGACTGCATGCGCAATCCGCTCTTCCTCCAGGAAGAAGTCGAACGGCAGGTGACGCGTGATGGATTGGACTCCTTCCTCGATGGAAGTGGATGCTCTTTCGTGGTGCTTTACTGTTTATTCACTGACTCACAGTCCTCCTGTTTTGTCAGCTGGTCCTTGCTCGAGAGGAAGTCCAGGAGCTGCAGAAGAACCCTGAGAGGTTTCTTCATGAACAGCTTAACCTTGTTGGATTTTCGGGTGCTCTTGCAAATCCGCTAATAGCTCCTGAGGATGCTCTTGCGAGAATTAATGACAAAATTATTCAAAAGTTCTATCATGTAAGGTCACTTTCCCCCCCTTTATTCATTTGATTTCTGCATTCCTCATTACTGTTAATAAGTACATAGGTTGAAGTGACCACACCTCAGCAGTATCAGATTAAACTAGTCAGCATGGAACATATACACATTTAAGTTATGGTAGGTACTTTGTAATTTAGGTTTGTAACTTAATATTATCAGTTCACAAATACATACTGCATAACAGTTCTTCAAATTGTCTAATTTAGTGTTGGAATACAACTCTTGGTACTGTCAGGTAGGTAGCACACAAGAACTTATCAGCACTGAAGTAGTCAGTATGTGTTGACTGTAAATGTAGATAAGACTAAGGGAATGCTGCAACCATTTGATGCTAATGTGTTATTGCTCATGATACCATAGATAAGCCAAAATTACTAGCACGTCTTGGTTCTCATATGGTTATTTTTCTGTTTTCTTTCCAAAATTGATGAAACATTATTATGCAAAAAGATTGAGAATAATGATATGTATGTAACAGGAAAATTATACTGCTGATCGTGTGGTTCTAGCAGCATCAGGTGTTGATCACGAACACTTGCTAGGCTATGCAGATCTTTTGTTGAAAGATTGGCACAAGGGGACCTCAATGGAAAAGCCAAAGTCTACATATGTTGGTGGGGATTCCAGACACAGAGCAGATTCAGATGTAATATGATCTTTCCACTCTATATGGGCTATATATACCCTTTTTCGTTTGGTGTTTTCATTTTGTTCTACTTCGATTCAATGTACTGGATATAGTCTTTGCTCATCTTGATGTCTTATGCAGGTGACACATGTTGCATTAGCTTTTGAAGTGCCAGGGGGCTGGCTTCAAGAGAGAGACGCTACAATTATGACTGTCATACAGGTGGAGCTAATGATTCTGATTTTTCTAGTAACTAGCTGGGGGTACATTGATCTCAACTTCCTATCTAATTTGTTAATCCATGAATGTCCATACGCAATAATTACATTTGGCAGACTTTAATGGGTGGTGGTGGTTCATTCTCCTCTGGTGGTCCTGGAAAAGGGATGCATTCACGGCTTTGTAAGTCCTGAACACTTGATGATTGTTCAACTCTTTGGATGGCTATAGAAAATGTACTTAGATTGCATAGAATCTCAAAAACTGTGCTACACTTTAGAAGTATATCACATGCTGCATTATCTATATCTTGTTTCTTTGTTTTGCTGTATAGACTTAGGTTTTTTGGTGGGTGAAATATTTCTGATGAAGGTTATGCTCAATTGTTGTTTCTTTGCAGATCTACGTGTCCTAAATAAACATAGCTCTGTTGAGTCTTTTTCTGCATTTAGTAATGTATATGACAACAGTGGCCTCTTCGGTATCTACTTAACCACGGTGAGCCAACCTTTTCTGACATGGTTCTATGTCTCATGTTTTCTTAATTAAACTTGTTTCTTCTTTCAACTGAAGTTTGTAAATTTGATATTTTTGTGTACGATTGTGTTCCATGATTATGAATTTTTTAGTGGTTTTAAGGCTAGGGATGAAAATGGAAATGGAGCATTTCATTTACCAGGAATCGTTTCCGTAAAAATGATGTCGTTTATGACCGTTTCAGACCATAACCATATTGAAACTTTTGATCTTCTGATTTTTTTTCGCACTGTATATAGTTCAATTGAAAATATGGTGAGCTTCCGATCGACCGGGGAATCGTTTTCATATAGAAAATATTTTTATCGACCATTTTTCATCCCTAATTAAGGCCAGCTCTTTCATCCTGCTTTCGTCCTTACACAACATCCATTGGGCACTAGTTGGCCTCGATATATCTTTGTTGTTCAGTGTCTTCCTGCTAGTGTTATGATGGTCCATCAGCCTATAGAAAATGCACAATATGAATAAGAACGGTGGTGACTGAACTTGGTCAACATGATCATCACATGTTGCCTTACTGCTATTTAACAAGGTGGGTATACTTGTTTAGCTTTCTCACTGAAAAGTACTGCTGGAGATACATTTCACATCTTAGAGCAGTCAACAACAACGTTTTGGTTCATGCTAGCAACTATGCTTTTGTTGAACACGACAGATTTTACCGTTGCTTCTTTGTATGGGGCTCTGACATGTGTATTCTTTTTTGCCTATTTTGACTAGTCCAGCCATCAGATTTTGTGGCAAAGGCTGTTGACATTGCAGTAAGTGAATTAATTGCTGTTGCAACTCCTGGAGAAGGTAGGAATGATGGCCTACTTGGTTGAAAAGCTTGAGTAATGGCTATTCATTTTCACTGCCTGTTCTAAAATTGTTGGTTTGTATGTGCTCAGTAACAGAGGTTGAACTGCAACGAGCAAAAAACTCAACGATTTCATCTGTATTAATGAATCTTGAATCTAGGGTAATCATGGATCCCTGGTCTATTTTCCTGTTTCCTGTCAGGTATTTCTTAATAAGACTTGTCATTCTCTGTTAACATTACTGCAGGTAGTTGTTGCAGAAGATATTGGAAGGCAGTTGTTATCTTATGGTTGCAGGTAAGTCTGTATTCTAGGTACTTCAGTGTTAAATTTAAATGTGTAGTAAACTATTGATCCTTTTTTTTCTGCTTTGTTGCCATAATAACAGGAAGCCTATTGACCACTTCCTTCAATGTATGGAAGAAATGACTCTAGATGATGTTGCAACATTTGCCAGGAAGATGCTAGCTTCACAACCCACAATGGTTAGCTGGGGAAATGGTATGATTGTTATTGCTCTCATCCTGGTTTGAAGTGTAGTTGATCTATTATCTCGATCATGCAGCCTATGACTTAATGTTGCCTTACCCTTGTTGCAGTTGACAAAGTTCCTCCATATGAACTTATTTGCAAGCGTCTACGATAGTACCCCTACACAATGACCTCTGGTGGACTGAAGGATCCTAAGGTGGAAAACTAAACAATCACTTGTATGAAGTGCCCTAGCTTAGGATTTCAGCAGCTATGTTCAATTGTAACTGTTCAAACAACACATAGTAAATGAGGCTGACGAAAGGAGAAGAAAATCGAAGTTCCTTCGCAAAAATCAACAGTTCCGCCATGACTCATTTGCGCTTTATTGTCATGTTCAAAACTTTGTAAAAATCAACAGTTCCACCGTGGCTCATTTGCGCTTTATTGTCATGTAAAACGTTTTTTTGTCCTTTTTCTCCAACTCTATTGATAGCAGGAGTGGTCCATTCTCATTTTTTATAGAATGGAATGGAGTGTTAATCACCATCTTATTTCTCATCATCTTATTTTCCATAAGATTAACTCCATTCCAAAAGACATTTTGTTCTCTCTACATATTCATTTATGTTACTATGTATCTAGATAGTGCATATATCTAAGTGAATAGTAAAACCTATGTATCTAGAAAAAGCAAAAACATTTTATAATTTAGAATGGAGTAGCTTATAATTAGTGCAAGCGTGAGAAATATAGTTATTCCACCAAACTTATGAGTTGAATTGATGACGCACCACCTCATCTGGAGGGGTTTGTTCCTCAAATCACACCGCATAAATGTAATTGATGGGAAGAGAAGAAAATGCTGCTCAATTCAAATAAAATTGAGGTTTCTGCCATCATTATGCCTTGGAAAAACTCCAAACCATGACACTGGTAATTCAAATGTTCCAAGTGCGGTGGCCCAAATCACTGTTGAGCAGACCGGATGGTGACTACTATATAGTTCTTGTAGCAAGGCGATTCTACAAAAGAATTACATGAAACGATATTCATCAGGCAGCAAACTTATGGCACTAGAGAACTAAGCATTACTCATCCCATCCTGACAGGCCAAGCCCTCCTGCTCCTACATCTGGCATTGAGGAAAACATCTTAAGAGCTGAGGAGTCAGTGATGGTGACAACACCTTTTGATTTCTTTCTCTTCTTCGTGTGATCAATTACCAGACCTCCAACAGATTTTCCATCAGGAGCTGCTTCCTGGGTTGAGCTGTCCTTTAGCTTAGTTTCTGGGTTGCCCACATTGGAAAACATTAAATCTGCAAATGAGATTTCTGTATTGTCTATTCCTTCAGCATCTACATCTTCTTCGTCAACGAATTTCTTCCTCTTGGCTTCTTTCTTGTCCTTCATGCAGGTATCATAGACAGAAGATTGAACATCTTTGTTCTTTAAGTTACTGTTATCGGCATGGTCTAGCTCTTCCGATTTCTTCGTCTTAGCTTCCTTCTTGACCTTTTTCCTTTCCTTACCATCTGGCACTTCAAGTTTACTAGGGTTCAAAGTGGTGACACCTGTGGAAATACTCTGGACGCCAAGCTCTTCAAGGCCCTTTAACTCTTGTTTAGATTTCTTCCTTTTATCCTTCTTTGTATCAATCCCAATAGGGTCTTTATCTTTGTTCAGAGGATTCTCTTTTCTAGAGCTATTATCACTCTTGGAGGCGGCCTCTAGGGGCTTTGCATTCAATATGCGCAAGGTTGGCACAAGTTTCTTAACCTGAGAGAACACTGGAATTAGTACAGAATTGCAGTACATACAAAAAAAAATCAAGTTGGTCAGGGGGATCACCTTTTTGACAAGACTGTCTTTCTCAGAAACAGGGTTTCCCTGCAAATTAAGGTTCCTCAAGTAGTGCAATTCAGAAAGTACCTGTTAACAAAACAAGTGACGGTTACAGTAAAAAAATCATGACAGATTAATCGGCAAACAGTGATAGGTGCAAACCTTCAAATCTGAACTCCTCTCAATAAAGTTATTCCCCAAATCAAGATTCAAGATCTTCACATTTTTAGCCAAATCTGAAGGGATTGTCTGTAGATTCAATCCAGAAGTCACAGTCATCAAGTGCAATAGACAAATATATGCTAGGACACCAATCAAAGTGCAAAAAGGACCACCAATGAAATCATACACTGATCTTGTTGTGAGAAAGCCTAAGTTCCTTCAGTTCCACACACTCGGCAAGAGAAGATCCAATATTTTCTATTTGGCAGTGAGACAAGGATAGCTATGGACAGAAGTAACAGCAACACATTAGTCATTCATGTTAGAAATAGGCTGGTCTTTAAGAAAAAAAAAAGAGCTAGAAATAGGCTCCACACAGAAGAAACACATCCTTACTAACTACTAATAAGGATAAAAATATGAATAATACCTTTTTCATAGACTTAGCCTTGACCAAAGCATTGCCGATGGTAAAAACAGGATTCTTAGAGAGAACTACAGGAGAGTAAATGTTAGAACTAAGTGAAGTGAAACATAGTTATCTATTGTCTCATAGATCCTATATGAAAAAAAATATTTTTTTTATTAGGTGATTGGTTTGAAATATAAATATAGAAGGAGAAACAAAACAAATGTCATGTGCACACAAACTATTATTGACCATGCAGATTTCTATAGTTGTAATAACAAAGTTGTGAACAGCGCAGGGTAAAGTAATCCAGCTCAAGGCACTACACACGCGCGGTTTCGACTTACATACCAAGTGTATTCAACTGTTGCAATCGATCAAGCTTGCAGATGGAAGAAATATTATTATCTGCATTAGAAATTGCAAAGGTTCTCTTGTGAAATCAACATATTACCAACAAGGGAAATAGGAGTAATGGACAGTCTAGAGTATTCAACAATTGCATTACCATTAAGGATCAATGCTCCCAGGCTTGTTAAAGATGCAACCTCATCCATTTTTGTAAGTTTGTTGTAGCCAGCATTCAGTACCTGTACAACTCCCAAGTGAGGTGAGTGAGTCAAAGCGACAGGGGGTTTGAGGACAGGGCAGAGAGGTAACTCACCTGCAGCTTTGAGAGCCCCTCAACACCTTTTAAGCTCACAAGCTTGTTCTCTTTAACCAAAAGCTTCTTCAAATTGGCACAGGAGGACAAACCCTTGGTAACATAAAAGCAATTATTCAAGTGAAAAAAGGCGCATATAAGCAGACCAGTTGATGCACTATATGTTTCTATGAACCAAAATCACCAGTGCCCAGTACTCATGAAAACGATTGCATAATCTCTGGTGCCCAGTACAAATGAAAAGGATTGCATAGCTGCCAATCTTTTGAACCATGTCTGAATTTATATACTCCTTCCGTTTCAAATTGTAAGTCATTCCAAGAATCTTGGAGAGTCAAACTTTCTCAAGTTTGACCAAATTTATACGATACGATAATAACAATTATGATGTCAACTAAGTATCATTAGACTCTTCATTAGCTATATTTTCATAGTATACCTCCTCGATGTTACAAATATTTGTAGTTTTTTTAATAATCTCGGTCAAACTTAAAATTCTTTGACTAAACTCTCCAAGATTCTTGGAATGACTTACAATTTGGAATGGAGGGAGTATTGTGATGAGTACTGGGCGATTTGTGAGACCATAAAATGCGATCAATGAGATAATAATTAGAGCATGATACACTAACGAGAGAGATTTCACCAGAAGCATACACATTTAACTTGTGTGACCCCAATCCTCATTAGCTTAGGAGGACTGTGAGTACAGCATTGCTCATTTACGACAAGACTAGAGTAGTTGTCTATTTATGCAGTAACAAGAGGTACCTCGAGGGTGACGAGGCAGTTGAAGCTGATGTCGAGGTGCTCCAGGTACTTGAAGCTGCTCAGGCACGACACCTGCTCACCCACCACGCAGCAGCAGCAGCACAAAGCAAGGATTGTGAGTAACAGAGCAGCACGCACCAGACGATGCCGATGAGAGTGAGAGACTCCACTCCACTTACATCGGATAGCGCGCGGTGGGTGATGTCGAGGGACGTGGCGTTGGTCCCCGCCTTGCCCGCCTCGCGCGCCGCCTGCTCCTCGGTCAGCCGCCCCATCGCCGCCGAAGTGATTGGTGGCGGCTGCTCGCTGCGGCGTTTGCCGTTTGGGCGTTTTGACGATCTTCTGATACCCTAACCTAACGGCGTCCTGCCGTTGCCCCCCCGTTGACGGGTCTCTTACTGGTGGGCCTCCAACTTGTAGTGGGACCCACATGCCAGTCTCGGCACGGCCTAACGCGTCGGCTCCTCTCGTGTCTCGTCAGCGATGAGACGGAACAGGGCCAAGAAAAGAAGCCGCCCTCGAGTCTCCCTCTCCCCTGTGTGTCCCCTCTCCTCCTCAACGCTCGCTGTAGAGGAAAGGCGAAGATGGCGATGACCGTCGAAGGTGAGTGCGTCTAGGGCCCTTCTTCTCCGGAATTCCAACATTTTTCTCGAGTCCCGCTTCGATTCCCGTCGTTTGGAACCCCGATTCGTGCATGGGCGATTGGGTTGTTGCTAGGGTTGGCTTCCGATCCTAATCCTATGGTAGGGTTCGGTTGTTCTCTTCCAATTCAGGGCTTGGGAGATCCCAATTAGATTATGGATATGGATGGTGTGCTCTGAGTCTGAGGTAGTTATGTGATGGTTTAGTCTGTACCCCTTATTAGTCCGGGCTCGCGGCACCGCCAGCACTGATTGTTCGTTCGATCGAGGTTGGTTTGCAAGTGCGCGTTTTGGATCGTGGGGGTGGGCTTGTTTTGGCACTTGGCAGCAGTCTGTGAATCAGATTTCTGCAAAAACCTCGTGGAATGCACGCAGTTAGCTCATAGTGCTTTTGCGTGATTTTTACCGTCTGTTTTGACAAGTCCAATTTGTTTTTTTTTTGTCAAAAGAGATTATTTTTAGAATCTTGTGCTCGGATTAGCTCGTACTGTATTAGACTGACAGCTACCTTTCTTCTTCAAATATCTTAAAGAGTTTCTTTTACTAATTCTGTTTATCTGTTACTTGTGTGCTTGCCCTCCGCACCTTTGCGCTGGATGCCGCTGTTCAATTGCTGATGATGTTTCTCTTTACAGTGTAAGCTCATTGTCCTCAATCTTTTCTAACTTTTGTTTTCCGTTTACACAAAGCTTTGTTCCATTAATTCCTCCCATTACAGGCTCGCTGGACTCGCGTTCATGTTCTCGACGAGTATTCTACTGCAGATACTGGTACGCTGTTATCGCTTATTTAATGTTCCTGTTAGCCTCTTATTGCAGGAACTAATTAAGATCACTGAAAGCTTTCTATAATACCAATTAATCATTATGTGCGGTATTCATTATCAGTTTTGAGAAGCGAAAACTGTTTTCATGTTCTCTTGATCTCTTCCCACAATGTATGTACATTAGTTTGTCTGTGATTCATGGCATAAGCATGATACACGTTACACAAAAGGAAAAACACAGAGAGGCACTAGTTGCTTGCCAGGGTTATAGCAGAAGCGTCATATCTGAGTGAGAGTCAAATGTACTGGAGAAAGCGTTTTGCAGTCACTGCACACAAACTATGTAGGCACCCCCAACACCATCAATTGTGTCCTAAGTGTAGCAACTTCGTGCAAAAGGCAGCGCTAAGTTGTCATGCTATTATTGTTTGTTACTCCCTCCATTCCAAATTGTAAGTAGCTTTGTCATGCTACTAATGTTTGGTTTTTATTTTTGATGGTACAGGCATGCGCTTTGTACAACAACTGGTGGCCCATGTTAGCAGGTTATTGTTACTTTGGTACCCTCCTCAGTCAATGAGAAAGCTCCCATAGTCTTTCTAGACATTTTACATGTTTACGATTCTGCAGCTCTCATGTATGTCCTTGTACCAATGCCATGCCTGTTTTTTGGTGGTGGATCCACACACTTCTTGACTAGCAGAGAAGGTGGAGGGTAAGTTCAGAGTTTGATGCTCTTGGTTACTTATGGAAATGTAAGATTCACAGATATAAATAATAGGCCACTGAGAGAATATTACTTAGTTTATGTACTCGATAGTTTCATTCATATCCTGTGCTATCATAGTGATACACTGATGAGCTGTGGTGGTAATAATTTCAGGTGGATGAATGCAGCAAAATTCCTGACTGGTGCATCCGCCATGGGAAGCCTCGCTATTCCCGCAATACTGAGGCATGCTGGCCTAATCGAGACTGGGGCCATGTTCATCGAGTTCACGTCCTTCTTCATCCTTGTATGCACAGTGCTGTGCTTCCATAGGGCTACCCTGGATGAAGACTGGTAAATGCGATGCACGGAACCCCCAAAACCTAAACCTGAAGATTAGCCATTCTGTGGCCGCTTCTCTCCATGCTAAGAAAAATCCCTGTTGGGAGCTAACATGGATCTGTATGTACAAAGAAGCGAATTTCGAGCGGACGTAGCTGGTGTTTTATGTAGACACTTGTTAAGATTCTGTAGTCATGTGGCAATGCAGATTTTTTTTTTTTTTACAATCACTCATAATTTATTGTCGTCGCATGTTCTATGGTGAAGGAACCATCCGTGTGAAACATGACCAAGAGCAGACGCTCTACTTTGCAACTTCTGTCGCGGGCTTTGCGTTAACCTATTGTGGACGGAGTGATGATTGGGATCTTGACGGCGATATTTATGTTTGTTTCTGGAGTGTAGATTTGAAAGTAAAAGACTCAATTGCTAAGCAAGCCTCAAATTACGTATTCGAAGGATATAAAATGACATATACGTGTAAGTAACTAGACGTCTTGTTTTTTAGTGCTCGAAGTTTGTTTTTTTCGAGATGCAGTGCCTGAAGTTAGAAGCGAGCTCGTCCTTATCGTCGTCGTGAAACTAAATTATGGAGGCATATAAAAATCACTTCAACCAGTAGATCAGTTTATATCAAATCATAAGGAACAATATTAATAACCTAACATTCAAGTTGCAAACAAGTGAACAACATTAATACCAAAGCAATAACATATAAGAAGGAATTAATCACTAAGACGGCGATAACCTATTGTGGATGGAGTGATGATTGGATCTTGACGGCGATATTTATATTTGTTTCTGGAGTGTAGATTTGAAAAGTAAAATACTCATTTGTGAAGCAATCCTCAGATTACGTCGGTTTCTGACACATGTAATATAGGCAACTGGTGCTATTCATTTTTAGTGGGCAAAGTTAGAAGGGAGCTCCGTCCTTATCATCGTGAAACTAAACTATGGAGGCATATTAAAAAAAACACTTGAACCAGCAGATCAGTTTATATGAAAACACAGTATACAAGCTCGGAAGCATAAAGGTAAAATTTTCTAATTTCAAGTCACAAAAAAAGATATTAATAACTTAACGTAGAGACTTGAACAGCAAAGACAGTTTGGCCGAGTGGTCTAAGGCGCCAGATTTAGGCTCTGGTCCGAAAGGGCGTGGGTTCAAATCCCACAGCTGTCAATAATTTTGGTTTTTCCCTCATATAGGATAGTATTTTTTGGCCCATTTCCTTCTGATGAGGAAATATATAATTACAAAAGTAATACAATATTGTATATTTTATATTTTTTTTTATAAAAAAGGAGTTCCCAGTCAGTGGAGCTGAAGCCATCCTATTCTTGTTGTCGTAGACGTAGAGCATTCAGTGATTTGGAGCCGAGGAGAGGCCAATAATAGTCCACCCATCAGCTTCACACACGACGTTACCTCACCTCACTGTTCACTCTGATTAAGCGTATGCTGACAGGAATAGCCAGCCAGATCCAGTCGCAATCAAGCGAAATTACAGGCTAGACTTTCAGTGGTTGGGCCAGCCACAAATGCATACTACGCACAGCAACACACAAAGGGACTGAACATGATGGTTTCATTTGATCAATGACTGGTGTGGCTGGTCTGATGATCTAAGGAACGGAACATGATTCGCTCACTAGAGATCGTAAGACACCATTGACTGATCCTGCTAAATAATCTTGCTAGCAGCAATAGCAGATGCAGATCAATAAACCTTTACCAAGCCAAATGCAAGGAGAAGATGTTCTCTCTCACACACATACACACCCACACAATCTAAATGATTCGAACATATTCATTATTTTGAGCCTTGATCTGAGGCAGATTCAGTCAATTCAGATAAAATTCGAACATGTTCAGTACAGATCTTCCCTCTTTTCAGTTTCATGGCGATATATTGCCACAGAGCGAGGTTGTGGATGTAAAGTGAGCAACCAGAGTTCACAACAGGTCAGCAGCCAATGAAAACAAGTCACTGACCGTGCCGTGTGTTCCTCTGAATATTCTGAGACTCAGACCCTCATCTCCTCTCTCTCTCTTTGAACCAACCTAAAGCAACACTGTTCGCTCAGTCTTCCACTCCACTACTGGTCACCTCATCAACTTGACGAGTTAACAAAGTCATCATCTCTGTCTCCTCCTCCAATTAACCTCCATGGCCCTCAGGCGGCTCCGACCTTGGGCCTTCCTTCTCTTCTTCCTTGTCCTTTTCTCCTACGATGAATCTGGTCTTTGGAGCAGAAGCAGGACTAGGAGTGGTCTGGCGCAGGCCACGCAGAGAGTCTTCCTGTATCCACAGGCTCCCAAGGTCTCCTCCATCGTGAGCAGCAAGTACAGGACTGCATACCACTTCCAGCCTCCCAAGAACTGGATCAACGGTATTGCTCTGTCTCCCCTCTAGTTTTCAACTGTTGATGTTCGGTCAGTCATGTTGTCGTGTGTCTTCTAATTTGGATGGGGTGCCCTTCTTGCATCAATAAAATCAGCTTGTATGATTGTTTTGCCCAACTGGAGAGAGTTTTTGTTTCCTTCTCTTTTCTGAATAAAAATTACCAGTTGGTGAGGTTTTAAACCCAGCTAGTATATTTTTTTTCTTTGTTGGTATATGTGAGAGGGTATATGTGAGAGGGGAAGGTAGGTTGACAACTCATTACTTGTGCAGTCTTGTTGGTTGTTGCTGGATGCTGCACAGGACAGGATATATAGTTGCTCACATTTATGGCACTGCTATTTAGTATAGTGACTATAGTCATAGCAAATATCCAGATATTTGCCTGAAGGGATCGATGCTATTCATTGATGAATATTTTGCATCCTATTGTCATATTCTGAAGGCAAGGTAGTAGGTTGAATCAGACTTGCTCCCGTGCTACTAGTATTGTCTCAATTTTTTCAGTTAGGAAATGCAAGCCCTTAACTTACCCTTCAGGCCAACCGAAAATTTGGCTCAAAACATGGGAGATCCGTTTGTCATCTCTATGTAATCCATGGGAAAGGTAGTAGGTTGAAGCATGTTTTAGAGTCTACCATTCTTGTTCCTGTTTATACCATCTTATATATGTTGATTATATTTTCATTGCAAGTTTCTTTCTGACATTAACTTTCTTTTTTGTCCTTGAAAATCCAAATGGATCGACGACCGTTTCAAACATGTAACAACAACTCAAAAGATCCAAATGGTATGTTATGTATATATCTCTCTCTCACACACCAACTGCTTCTATATCAAAATGTATTAGTAGAAGTTGAAGCGCTCCCCAACCATTGTTGCCTTTATCTAAAAAAAAAACCATTGTTGCCTTAATTTTCAGGACCAATGTACTACAATGGTATCTATCACCAATTCTACCAGTACAACCCAAA
>DXKC01001462.1:0-12754 GCA_031170775.1 Cymbopogon citratus
TAGTTGCCTCTGACTGGAGAAGCAGAGAGAGCACGAGGACGAACGTGCGGACGGGGATGCGCATCAATCGCCGCCGATTCACCGACGATTAACAGCCGCCGCTGCTCGCCACCCGCTCGCCGTTCGCCAGTCGCACTAGAAGAGGAAAGAAGGGGAAACAATCTCACGAGAACGAAGTAGTAGTCGGGGAACGAACAAGAAACAAAAATGGGCCGAAATGCTATGGGCCGGAACATCGCGCGACGTCACCCCTGGTCGAAGAGTGACTGCGCGTCACCCTGGTCGGAAGGGAAGATTTGCGAATCTTTGGCCGCATGCATGGAGCATTAAATATTGATAAAAAAACTATTTACACAGTTTGTCTCTAATTTACGAAACGTCTTTTAAGCCTAATTAGTTCATAATTGAATAATAATTATCAAATACAAACAAAATGGTGAGCATCTTGCCGACGAACCGCTGCAGAGTGCAAAAAAGGATGCAAACTTTGACACATTACACTATATATAGCGTAAATGTAGCATTTCGTTTGTATTCGGTAAAATTTGTTAAAACATTAACTAATTAGGCTTAAAACGTTCGTCTCGCAAAGTACAACCAAAATGTGTAATTAGTTTTTTATTTCATCTATATTTAATACTTCATACATATGCCAGTATTTTAATGTAATAGAGAATCTTTTTTATACAGTGAATTTGATGTCAAATTTTGGAAAAAGCATTGCGTTTCTTGGCGTGCCGGGGTCTTCTGATGCTGGAATAGTGTGAGCTAGCGACTTGCTCCGACAAAACCGAGTGCATTTGCTCTCAAAGTACCAGTACCAGTACTACCTGTGAGGCTGTGATCGAGCATCTCCAAAAGATATTGATCTAAAAACATTAGCTAAATTCTTCACTTTAGCAATTATATAAAATAGTAGAATAGTACTCTGCCATTGGAGCGTGTCAGTGCGGATATATATGCAGCGGCAGCTCTGCCATTGGATGATTGGAACGTTGGACGCCTCATCACGCCACGCCAGTTTCTATAGTGTGGTGGGTCCGTCGATGTCGCCGTCTCCGACTCCTAGCAGGCCATTGTTGTTGCTACTGCTCTCTTCGTTTTAAATTATAAGTTGCTTTAAGAATCTCGAAGAGTTAAATTTTTTTAAGTTTAATTAAAACTTTTAGAAAAAACTATAATAATTTATGATATCAAATATGTATATGATAAAAATATAAGTAATGAAGAATATAATGTTATGGTGGTGGCGCCGTCCCTGACGTGGCGGTACCCGGCCGCGCCCTGCTGCTGCTCCACCCAGCTGCTGCGAATGCAATGCAAATGCCACCACCACCCACCGCGCCGCGTTAGCTAAATTCTTCACTTTAGCAATTATATAAAACAGAATAGTTTAAAAAAAAGCAAGTTATTCCTACAGGAAAAAAGTTAGAGGAGAACCATCCCTACCAGGATGTGGTGTGGATTGTTTGCTTGACTTGTGGACCACTGTATTATTTTAACATGTAAGGCTGTGATCTCAATGATAGCGGCTGCGTAGATTTATTTCTGCACAAGAGAGCTTGCTTGAATCATCTATGTTTAGAACCATCTTTGCTTGGATCATATTTTCAAATCAATTTACAAAAACGAAAACTCCTCAAATTCACGATGGTGATGTCAATTGCTTAACTGCATTGGTCTCATCAGGTGCAGTGAAATTTCTAGAAAGCAATGATCTTAAATCCATCCTTGACAGTTTTACAGCTCAGCAATCGTTTTTCAAGAATCATCAACCTATAATTATTTTTAATGAAATATGTCAATTTGCAACCTCAAGGTAATGTTTTTTTTACAAATCCTGCCATTATATTACCTCAAAATAATCAATCATGTTTTCCGCAAAACACACACACATTATGTTTCACGTTGTAAGTAAAATATTTTTGGCATCACACTCAACACTTAAATCACATCGTGTTTCACGTTTAACAAAATATTTTTGGCATCACATTCAACACTGCAAACTGCTAGCGACATGCAGTTTCAGATACTGAGAAAACAAAAGGCAAGTTTGAATACTACACACTCACACTAGGGCTAGCCCCACGAAATAATCACATTATTTTACACGTTATTAACTAAAATATACTTGTCAAGTGGTAACAAGCAATGGTGACCTTAATAATCTAACTTGAGACTGACTCTACTACAGATTTTGACATATTTTTATGTTAAGGTAACCAATATGTACAAGTTAGATTATTAGGGCCACCAAAACAAATAATAATTACACCCAAATAATGTAACCTATATGTCATGATCCCTGGCTAGTGGCTACTACACATTCCTGAAGAACTCTACATGTACAATATAAGCTTAAGCTGAGTCGTTTTGAAATGGAAGGAAAAAGGCCCCCGCGTCGCTCCTCTCTCTGGGGCGACACGGGTGGCTCCGCCGCCGCCGCCAGAAGGCCTCCACGCCGCTGCTCCCCCACCCTCGCCACCGCTCGAGCACGCAGCCAAGCCCGTCCGTGCAAGGACGGCAGCGGCGAGGCACCGCTGTTTTTCCCCCTCGATTCTCCTCCTCTCTGTGCTCAGGCCTCCATGGATGGTCGTCTTCCTCGGTTTCGGTGGCCGACAATCTCGGTTTCGGCAGCTGGGAGCGCGAATCCGATGCCTTGGACGTGGATCCAGTTGCCGGGGATGCGGATCCGGTGGATGGGCTTCCGTCTGTGTCTCCCGTCCTCTACATCGGGCCTGCTGGCTGGCGGCTTGGCCGGCAACGACTGCCGGCGGACGGGCCCTTTCCCGGCGTCCGGTACTGACAGCTTCAAACCCCCACCCCCACTGTGCGGTCGCCTTCACCTTCGGCGGCCCAGGCGTACTGTCCCCATGTGGTAGTATGGCGCTCGGGGTTTGCTGGCGGCCGGGGCCCGGAGCTCCCTGGCGCCCGTGGCTTCCTGGCGGGCGGTTTTGGCCCCCTGGGCGGTGGTTGGATCCCGCTGCTGGCTGCTGTGGGATGGGGGGTCTTTGCCTCTTTGGTGGTGATGGAGCAGCTCTTCGGCGGCGCCGTGGTGGTGTGGCCTTCCGTGGTTCTTGGTAGGTCTGTGGTGCCATGGCGGTGTTGCTGGCTGTGCCGGGCATGGTGGTGGCTGCTCCTCTCCGGTGGGGAGCGTCGGCAGGGCATCGCGGGGCTGCTGCCCTTTCAGGTGTGGGGACGGGGGGCTCCCTCCCCCTCTGCTCGTCCCCCGCCTCCTCTCCATGGTCTTTTCATGGCGGTGGTTGGGGTTGTGCTGGCGTTGAGGGACGGTCTTCGTCTATGTCATCCCTCCTCCATGCCTCCGACCGTCGTCGTGGGACGGTCGCTATGAGGATGGAGGCCATGGCGTCCACAGGGGTGCTGGTTTGGGGCTATGCTCCTGATCCGGTACCTTCAGGGGGTGGCGGGGCCTGCGCCGGTTGCTCGGCCGACAACAGTGGCCGACGACGGCTACGGCTTCGGCGGGCGGTTGGTGGTCGTACTCGGTGGCGGAAGGCTGGTGTTGGTGCAACTTTGCGGCTGCTCGCGTGGCCGGCGCGTCGACCCTGGTGAGATTTCTTCTGGGTGACTGGCAGCGATGTCTTGGTGGCTGGTGGGGACCCGTCATCTTGTTCGACGTCTGTGCTGGGGTTTCTTTGGGCGAAGGCCCGGCGACGACGACACTTGTGGGTGCCATTTCCCTATTGAGGGCGTGTGTCCCCAGCACACCATGGGTGAGAACCTAGTCCTGCCGTGGACGAAGGACAGCGGCGCTTGGGCGTCGTAACCTTTTTGAAGGCGTCGTTGTGGTTTTTGACTCGGTTGGGATGTCTTGGGCAGTGCTGGTTCGTCGTTTCTGTCAACGTGTTCGTGGTTGGTGCTGGTGGTGGAGTAGGCTTAGTTTTGTTTTAATTGTTTTTGCTAGTTTTTAGTTGCTTGCTGCCCCAGTTGTAGAGCTCCTAGTGGTTACAAGTGGAGGCTCGTGTCGACGACCCAATCCGGCCAAGTTCTAGTGGTTCGAGGCTTGTGTCGGTGTCCCAGTCCTACCAAGCGTGGAGTTGAGTAGAGTTGAGTTGGCGCCTGGTGGCGTGAGTTGAGTTGAGCTGGTGTCTAGGTGTGCAGATGAAGTAGGGTACCCTCCACATTCTTATGTGTGGTTTTTGCCCAGTTTCCACTTCAAAAACTGGGCGGGGCACTTGCCTTCTTTTTTTCTTTATTCGTCTAATAGAAATCGTGGCAAAGTTTTTGCCGTCCTTTCAAAAAAAACAACATAAGCTTATATCATATATCACTAAATTGTCATTGTGATTTGTGATCGCTGAATTGTCATTCCTGGCTTGCTTGATCTTCTTCATTACCAATGACATTATCTTTAGTAAGTTCTATTGTCGGATCGGCCATAGTGCACAATCTCCCTATGAGAGGTTGGTAACTATCTCTGTAGCTTTTTTTTAATCTCCACTGAATGTTCACAATCGTGCATACACCCTCTCGATATATGGTCCTAAGTGCATACACCCAGGTTTGACCCAAGTACTACAAGCGTTCCGCGTCTAACACAAGTACTACGTGGGTTTGGTTAAATTTAGGTTTAAGAAGTAAATATCTTCAAAGAGTCATTCAATGTAGATAATAACTTGTGAGACCCAACCCATGGGCCGAGTTGGGCCAGGCCAAATGTGCACAACTGTAGCTATGAAAGTTTTGTACCATATCGCCAATTCAAGGAGAACCAAACTAGCTTAAAAGCCTGGGACTGGAAGGCTATTAACTCCGAATCAATATTTTTGCGTGAAGCAAGGATGAAAGCACAAGATAGTTAATTAGTATGTGTGGTCCATTCAACATGGTAGAGTGGGCCTTAGCCGTCATCCCGGGCCAGGCGTTACAAATGGTATCAAAGCTGGATGTGGCCAAGAGAGTGGATCCTAGACATTTGTCCCGTATGGGTAAGCAATGCGGATGTGGCCAAGAGAGTGGATCCTAGAGATTTGTCCCGTATGGGTAAGCTAGTTCGACGAGGACGTCGAGTCCTTTGAGGGTGGGTGGATGTGAGACCCAACCCCCGGGCCTAGTTGGGCCAGGCCAAATGCAAACTACTGTAGCTATGGAAGTTTAGTATCGCCAATTCAAGGAGAACCGAACTAGCTTAAAAGTCTGGGCCTGGAAGGCTATTAACTCCAGATCAATCCTTTTGCTCGAAGCAAGGATGAAAGTGCCAGAGAGTTATGTGGTCCATTCAACGTGTAGAGTGGGCCTTAGCTGTCATCTCGGGCCTCTATCCCCTGCAAACAAATTCATCTGTCATCGTAAAAGAATAGGACACTTGGTAAGAAATCCTATGGGTTATGGAAGAGTTGAAAGGCCACCAGAAAGCCTATGGGTTTTGAAGAGTTGAAAGACCACCACAAATAAATTTATCTATCATCGGTAAAAGGATAAGACACCTGTGGATTATAAAAGAGTAGCCTATTGAGTTGAAAGGCCACCACAAACAAATTCATCTGTCATCAGTAAAAGAATAAGACACCTGTGGGTTATGGAAGAGTAGCCTGTGGGTTATAAAGTTAACAAACAATTTCCATATATTTAGCTTTACAGTTTCTATATATTTAGCTTTACCGTTGGTGATTGAGGTAGAGCTGCTAGAGTCTACTATTACTGACAAGAGCTGCAACTTCCTGAGCCACTATCATTTGCTGACCTCAGACTAGGAAATATATAGCAACATACATTTTATAAAACAAAGTCGATATTCTATTTATTGCAAAAGAGTCGATATTATATTGCATTGAACAAATGTTACACTAATTAATCCCTGTTACAAAGATTGGTTAAACAATAAATAAATGGCATGGAAGCAACAACGATTTGTGTTGCTTGATAACATTACATGAATCAGCTACACCACTACAATGCAGGAAGCTTATTTATAACTCTATATGAATCAACTAATTAAGCCACTACAATGCAATAAAACAGTCTATATGGTACCACTAATGACGGACCCAAGATTTGATCAAGACTAGGTCAATTTCTAGTAGCAAAGAAACTAAATGGTACATAATTGTCTATATACGGGTGCATTATATATAAAAATAACTATTCCCATAAAAAGTTTATGAATTTTGAAAGTCTTCTACTACTCTACAAAGGGTTGAAACTATAAACTCATAATTAAAATTAGTATAGAATTAGATTAATAATTGTTAGAACTTTGAATTTTGAATAAGTTAGGGGGCGAGTAGAGAGGAGAGAGGTGGCAGCTAGAGTTTACAAATGATTGGGAGGGAGAGAGACTATTTGCCCCATGCTCTTGGAACTATATAAAGACAACGATAAGTGTGGGAGATGACACATGCTACACACCAACTCATATCGGGCCCCTTCTAGGGGAGGATTGGCCCATATGTCATATGGGCTTTCCCAACAAGGTGCCTTAAAACCAAGGGGAGTCTAATACCAGCCATAATCGTGTTATATATAGTTAAATGATACTAAACTAGTTGTACTTCTAACAAGAAAGTGGGATCGCCCTGTTTGCTTGAATTTATCAGTGCTTTCAGCTAGCCATTCAACAATGTTTTTCTCTCACAATAAACTGGCATCGGCTAGAATCAGCCAGCCAGAAATGATCCAGCGAACATGGTAGAACATCCCTACCTCCATTGCTCAAAGTTGGGAGTGGTGTGAGAGGTGGTTGCCTGATGGCAAGAAATTCTATGTAGGGGGGTAGGGGGTCTCAACTATCTGCTGGGTGATCTGGAAAGCACGCAGTAAGCCATGCTTCGATGGAAAAATCATAAGGAATCCAATTAAAATTTTATGTCATGTTGGAGGCTTAATGTGTTTCTGGACAAGTCTTTATGCGGAGGTTGACAAATAGATGCTCATCAATGAAATTGATACAATGCTCAAGGTGGCAACAGATATTCTTCTACCCAATCGTCGACCTGATGAACATGACAAGCGGTCGATGAAAAACAACACCCTATAGATGGAGAACAAAGCTGAACGCTAGTATGACTAGAAAGGCGAATATGCGAAATGATGGTGAACCTTCAAAGGATGATAACTCTTCTGATGGTCTCTTTATGTGGTGACCGAGTTGTGGTCTTCTTTTAAACCATTTAGTTGTAATAACTCTATACTTTCTAGTTTCCTATGTGTGTTGGTTCGCCCACTGCGTGGGAACTTTTTCATTGATAATTGGTCTGCCTCTGAGACAGAGCTCAGTAGCTGCTGGTGATAGGCTAGATTGCTCGTCTAAATGCTTCTCGTTAGTTGGCCATAAGGTCACACCCCTTCTTCATTCATCTATTTAGGTCAGAATGGATCTAGGGGTTGTTGTTCTAATCAACTCTCATGTATTTCTATTATCGGTTAATGGAAATGGAGCTTGGCTTCTTGTGGAAAAATATTCCCTAAAGGATAATGCCAAAGTCAACCTATCAATGAAAACTCACTAGGTAATATTATCTTCAGTCAACTAAAGCCTCATGTTCAAATTGTACTTTGATTAAACATGCATAGTAAGAATCACTGATAGTAGTATACCTATATTTATGTAGTCCTAAACTGTAGTTCAAATTTTACTTATTATATTATATCTATATTTATGCAAAATACTAGGAGAGGACTAGGAGTTTACATCACTATTGCATGTATATGTCCCAAAAAGATTTGTTAGTTGTCCTTAAATCCATCATGGTATTTGCAATCGTGTAGATGGCTCCTGAACCACTCCCTCTCCCGACTCCCCTCCCCGCTGCCACGCCTGCCACTGTCGGTGGCGCGGCCCAACCCAGCCGGCCACTCCGGCCACGGTCGCCACCCTCGGCCTCTCCCCCAGCTCAGGCGGCGCTCTAGGTAAGCTCTTCCCCGCCGCCGCCCCGTTCTTCCCCTCGGCTGGGCGCTCCAAGCTACAAAGATGGTTGGAGGAGGACTGCTCTGACTCCGATGAAGAGGATGCGCCGGCGCCCCTAATCTACCTTCCCAGTCTTCACACAGCCAGGGTGGGGGCCTCCCCTAGCCTCGAGGTTCGGGGGACCTCGGCTAGGGTTGGGGCCGCCGCCACCTGCTCGGGGAAGGCCGTGGATGCCCCTGGCCTGGGTGTTGAGGTGCGGGGCACCTCCACCCTGGCCAGGGAGCTCGTCGCGTCTGGGGCCCCAGCAGCCTCCACCTCCCCTTCGGCATTCCGGTGCGCGTCCACACGGCGGCTATCGCCTCCGCCTCGCCGCTTCAGCTCACCCCTGCCTCCTCGTCCTCCCCGCATGTGTCTTGGGCAAGGGTCGTCTAGGCCAGCGCCCCTTCTCCCACGCCCGCCCCTACCTCAGATGCGGCGGCGGCGGCCATCCCTGCTCTGGAGGCACGAGGCACCTCGGGCAGGGCGGCTTCCACCGGAGCTGGAGGTGTGGCCCGGTGTGGCGTGGGCTTGGCAACCGCGGCGACACCAGCGGCACACCTCTGCACGAAGCGCCGCCAGAAACAGCCTGTCTGGCGTCTGCGTCTCCCTCTGCTGCGGGTGGGAACACCTCGTCCTCCTTCTCCGGGCAGGCCGCGCAGCGCCGCCACAAGTGGAGCCGCTGCCGGAGGGCTGCTGTGCCAGCCGCCCAGTCGGCCCCTGGTTAGCAGCCGTCCCTTCTCCGACTCGGCCCCAACCCGCAACCGAGGCTGATGGCGCACCAACGTATTGAGCTGCCGGTGCCGAATCGCCAGTCAGTGCACCTACGGCTTGGCAAGCACCGCCATGCCACCACACCCGACTCGGAGGGCTGGCAGGAGGTGCTGCCACAGCGGTTCGAGTAGAGGCCTGGCCAGACCATGGAGGACGCTGGTCGTTGGCAGGCAGCCCGTGCGCCCCGGCCATGCAGCTATGTGCGGCCCACGGACGGGCAGTGCCTGAACTGCTTTGCATACGGGCACCGCATCACCACCTGCACGCGGCCCCCGAGATGCTGCAACTGCCTTGGTGAGCACCACCTGGCCAAGGCCTACAAGCGGCCGAGGGTGGTCGTTGCGGCGGACCAGCTGCACGCCCGGGACGGCGGGCAGTTCGTTCGCCAGTGACGTGACAGTAGCCCCAGGGTTGCTAGCGACACCGCCAGTAACCCGCCACCACCGCCCTCGCCTGGCACGCCAGTGGGGTATCAGGGCAGGACTCCCTCGCCGCCTCTGTCATCCGATGTCGAGTCCGACCACGCCCTCCCAGGCGCACCCTGCACACATCCACGTGAGACCTTTTGCTACATCAAGTGCGACGCGGGGATACGCACTACTAAGGAGTTCTTCTAGTTCGTGGTGGTCGTGGTTGCCAGGGACGGGGTCGCCTTCGTGCTGATCGACGACGCCCGTGCGGCCATTGCGGCGGTAGCCGAGGTACACCTTAAGGAGGTCCCCATCTGGCTGTTTTACCCTGACCACTTCATCGTCTTCTGCAGCTCCTAGGAGAGCTGCTCTCCACTCCCGCTAGGTGGCAACGTCTTGACCCTGCGGCCATGGTCCAAGCGTAACCATGTGGTTGAGGAGTTGCTAAACTTCCGCATCAACCTCGTGCTAGAGGGCATCCCACCACATGCCTGGCGTGAGGATACGGCCTCCAAGATCCTGTCCCCGATGTGCTAGGTGAAGGACGTCGATGAGGGCTCGGCCTCCGGCGCCGACCTCGCCTCCTACAAGGTCACGGCTTGGACCCCCACCCCTCCTTCATCCCCCAGATTTGTTGGCTGGGGGTGAGAGAGGACAATGAGCCGGTCCACCAGTTCAACGGAGGCCTCGTCATCCCCCAGTACATCCATGAGAAGAAGACTTTGGCGTACAAGGTCCTCATCCACATCCGAACCATCGTTGACTTCACCCCGGCCGGCGGGACACCGCCGCCACAGGGGACGGACGGTCGGGGCACTTCTGGGGGCTCCGGGCTGCACTTCCACTCCTTCCCCTGCGACCATGGCATACCAAATGGTGACGTGAATAATGCCCACGGCCGCGGCTGCGGGCATATGCAAGGGCCTTCGGGGTCGTCGGCTCTGGGCTGCACAGAGAACACAACTGCCCGCATTGCGCATCCCACCATGGTAGGTGGCCATGGTACGGAGCACGGTGGCAGTGGCCATCTGGCACGGCACCCCCCACCTGCTCCTGGACTGCATGGAGACGCCCATGCTTCATGTGCCGGGCTAGGCGCCGTTATTCCCCCGCAACAGAAGGTCGCTTCCTCACCCCGACAGCGACACCGGCGGCAGCGGGCCCCAGGCGCCCACTTTCGGTTCACCAAGAGTGGCGACCGGTGCTGCGTCCTCTGCCACAGTAGACCGCACTAGTAGTAGAGGCATCGAGGACGAGGTCCTCTGCCCTCCCACAACTGGGGACGCTTCCCAGGATGCCTCCACAAACGACGACCACAACCACACCGACGACGACCATGCGACCGCGGTCGACCACATCGGCGGCGGTGACTTGTCGCGACCACCCATGCCCAGGAGTGCTGAGGGTGAGGCCCTACACACTGCGTAGGCGAAGGATGGGTCGCCCTTTCCTCGGTCGCAGGTCCCTGCCACCACGGACTCTGTTGTGGTAGCCAACGCCTGGATATTGACAGAGCTCGACACGCCGCCTTCCACCGGCGCCGTGGCTCCGTCGGTCGACGCGGCACCCTTGGCCTCCACCGATCGGACCTCCCACGATGCGAGCAGCACGACCACACCAGTGGATCAACCCCTGGCCGACGCAATGCTGTCACCGCCGCCCGGCCTCGCGGCTAGGGTGGGTGTTGAGGACGAGGTCTTCCATGCACTCCAGTCGCTGGAGGACCACGGCTCGGACTTAGACGACATGACCACCACGGCGGGTGATGCGACGGCCCACCTTGGACAGCCCTCCTCGCCACCTGGCCTCGGGGCTATGGGGGGTGGCGACGATGAGGTCCCCCACTCACCCCAGTCTCCAGAGGAGGATGCAGCAACCACCACGCCCCTAGCGGCCTCACCGTCGCACCAAGCCACGTCCGTCTTCGGATGGGCCGTGGCGCTTGAGGGCCCACTGCCGGCCCTTTCCCTAGAGGTTGGAGCGCCTCAGGACCCGTCCCCGTGCCCCACAGGCCTGGGCCTACTGGTATATACCAGGACCAGGAACCGGTTGCGGGGGACCTTGGGGGCGACCTCGGCTCCACCCAAGCTTCTCGGGGATAGGGACTCCAGCAGAGGCACACTTGCCCCTACCGACCTACAGGACACCTTCGCGACCGTGGGGTGCGTCGATGGCATTGAGGGCGAAGTCCCCTGCACACCGCTATGGCCTTCCACGCCGCACACGCCAGTAGGGAGTGGCGTCAAGGATGAGGTCCTCCGCACCCCTCCCCCGCCGGCGACAGTGGCGGACACCTCGCCTTCCTCTCTTTCGGGCCGCGTCAAACATTTCACGCACGTTATAAAGAAGGCGATCTCCCCCTTGCTGAAGACAAAGGTCTTTGACTCCTCAACAAAGATGCCCCTTAGGAGCACCAGGATCGCGGCGCAACCCCTCGCCAACGTCCCGATCGCCAAGCGTGTGAAAGTCCCTAGTTTGGTTTTGGATAATTGATGAAACCCTAGGACTAACCTTTGATCTAAGTGGGTGATTTAGAGAAGGTGGTCCTAGCTAAGTGAGGAGCTTGTGATGATCACGGTGGATGGATGGTGTGATCCAAAAGATGATCAAGTGCTCAAGACTCGGTGGATTTGGAAAGGCAAAATGGGCTCAAGGCAAAGGTATAAAGCTATAGGGCCATTTTATTTTTCACTCAAGACACCATAGAGGGTATGAGTGGTTTAGGATCGATAGCCACACTATTGAGAGGAAAAATCTTCGATTGCGGTTCCTAAGTGCCACTAGGTCGCTCATTCATGTTGATGCATTAGGATCTAGGGTGCTAATCTAAAAATCCTTTGAAAATGATTATGAAAATGCTAACACACAAGCACATTGGGGATGTACACTTGGTGGTGTTGGCATATTTGCAAAGGTGGTGGAGATTGTAGGATTGAGTTGGGTTTGCTAACCGCTTTTTGAGAAAATGAAATGGCTATTTTCTATAGCGCCAGATGCAAAATGTTATTGAAAACTTGCTAACTCAAGGTTACAAGGTGGCATACTTGTTGGTCAGCTTATTGGCGAAAGGTTGCATCGGCTTGGGCTTGAGATTTGCTGAAATCTGAGCGCCGAACGCTGAATCTGTGGGCGTCGGACGTTGCCGGTGCGTCCGGCGCGTTGAACTGTTGTGGCTACCGGTGCATCCGGCATGTGGCATCAGACACGTTCGGTGGAGGCATGTCTGTGGCGAGGCGTGGTGGTGATGTTGCATCGGCTTGGGCGTTGTCCAGAGAGGTAGTATTTCAGGGTGGCCGGTGGATGCGTCCGGTGGTCTGGCGTCGGACGCCGACCGGACGCTCCAATGGTCAACTGACTTGTTCACGTGTGGTTTGAAAGTATACACTACGGACGCGTACGGCGCTTGGTGTCTGGCACGTCCGGCGGTACGTTGTTTTGAGCAGATCTGGCAGTGGCCTGGCTTGTGTGAACTGCACGCGCCGGACGCGTCCGGCGCAGGGGGTCGGATGCGTCCGGTGCCCCCGCAACGGCTAGGTTTTGAGGGTAACATTGCTTGGCTCAAAGGGGTCTATAAATAGTTTGTGGCCGGCTCTTGGCCATCCCTCTTGGCATTTTTGACATACTTGACATTCTTGTGAGCCTAAGCAAAGCCCTCCTACTCATCTCT
>DXKC01001463.1:0-15125 GCA_031170775.1 Cymbopogon citratus
CATGCAGCGTTGGAAGGATGCGGGGGCATTGCATAACCCAAAAGACATTCGTCGATAAGCGTACGTCCCATAGGGGCATGTAAAAGTTGTTTTACTCTGGTCATCTGGATGGATTGGGATTTGGTGTCGAGGAAGCAGAAGAAGAAGTGTTTGGCTAACCGTTCAAGCATCTCATCAATGAAAGGAAGAGGGAAATGATCCTTTTTGGTGGCTTTATTGAGTCTATGATAATCAATGCACATACGCCACCCAGTGACAGTACGCTGAGGGATGAGTTCATTCCTCTCGTTGCGAACTACCGTCATTCCTCCTTTCTTTGGGACAACATGAACTGGACTAACCCAATCGCTATATGGTACTGGGTAGATGATCCCAGCGTGAAGCAGCTTGAGAACTTCCTTCTTTACTTCCTCTCTCATGGCATTGTTTAACCGCCTCTGTGGTTCTCTTGATGGTGTGGCTTCGGGATCGATCGGGATTCGATGAGTGCAGAGAGTAGGGCTAATCCCTCTCAAATCTTGGAGTGAATACCCCAAGACCGATCGATGTGACTCTAGGACAGTGAGAAGCTGTTGGGTTTCTACATCGGAAAGCTTGTCACTGATGATAACAGGAGTCTCCCGATTTCCATGTAGAAAGGCATACTTAAGACCAGGAGGAAGTGGCTTAAGCTCAACAGGAGATGGTTGAGGAATTTCGGATGTGTCAAGCTTAATGGGAGGCTGAGTGCTTTCTTCCTCACTACAGTCCTTAAATTTCTCCTCTAAATTTGGTTGAGCCATGTCCATTAGAGTGGCTGACATAACCTCCTCTATTGGATCTGGAACAGGCTCAGGTTCTACACGCGTGTTGAGTGATCGAGAGAAAGACACGGGTAGATATTCCTTGCCAACCTTAAGCTTGAAAACCTCCTTTCCTAGCACCGTCTCTAGGATTTTCATAATTGGCCTTCAGATGATGATTGGATGGGAAGAATCTACTGGAAAAGGTCAAAGACATGGAAGTCTAGGAGAATTTTGGGGTCGTCTATCCTAATTGGCACAGAGTGAACAACTCCTATGCAGTCAAGGATTTGGCCAGATGGGAGTTTGAGATGTTTTTTCGATCTGGATAGGCTAGACCTTGGGCAAAGGCTTTGGACAAGGAGATGAGAGATGATATTGATCCCAAGACTGGGATCATAACCAATTTCATCGCTTATGCCCATAAATTGACAAAATATCCTTCTTACTTGAATGGGCAGTTGACGACTTCTTTTGAGGCTTCGGCCTCATCCATCCATTCCCAACTCATGACAGCTGATAGATTCTCAAGATATAGCTTCTGCTGTTGTCGTTCTTCTAGATCGGGTTTATAGACCTCCTCACACCCATCCCTTGTGTGTTTCTCCTCCAATGGGTATGTCGACACATTTCCAAAGTCTTCAAATAACTCATCATAACACTCATAGGGAGAGACACTCAGGCAATCATCAAGGTCTGTGTTGGGTTGAAGAATAGGTTTGGGCAATGTTTTGAAGGTGGGCTCAGAAGGAGGGTCAATGGATTTGGCTTCTAAAGGTTGTGGCTCTTCTTTTGCTGGCTCTTCGGGTTCTTCATCGGGAAACTCATCATAAATCCCGGTGTAAGGGGTGTTCTCGAGGATCTTATCAAGAATGGTTCTCCCTTCACCCGCATATCGATAAAGGAAAGCACCTCCACAGGATGTGTCAAGGAATTGGGAAAAATCCTTGCTAAGACCCATGTAAAAGTGTTGTAAAAGGATTGGATCTGGGATAGCAAGGTCAGTGCAAGAAGAAACTAGGTCTGTAAATCAGGCCCAAGTTGCACCTAAGGATTCCTTCTCCTTTTGCCAAAAGGCTAGCACCTCCGATCGAAGATGGACAACTCGAGCGATGGGAAAGAAAGCTAGGCAGAATTTGCTTTGAAGTGTTTCCCACTCTCTGTGTGCACTCTCTACATGACGAGCATACCAATGTTTAGCTACCCCCATCAAAGAGAAAGGGAATAGCTTCCATTTCAAGGTACCTTGTGTCATGCCTTGAATGCGAAGGCACGAGCACAATTGCTCAAATTCACATAAATGAGAGTACGGACTCTCATCTTCGCTCCCCGAAAAGGGGTTTGCCTGAACCATCACTATGAAAGCTGGGCGAAGCTCATAGCGAGTAGCCAAAATGGCTTTGGATGATTTAGGTTGTTCCAAACTATCGCCCTGTGGAGCACCATATTGATAGAGAGGTTTTTGGTTTATGGTGTGAATGATGAAAAATGTATAGACTGATGAACTACTGGACCACTAGGTTCTAGATCAAGAACAGCCACCGTTCCCCGGCAACGGTGCCAGAAAGCTTGTTGGCAAATCCTAGCCTAACAGATATAATCCGCAAGTGCACGGATACTGATGTAGCTTTCACCCGGGAGTATTCCAAGGTATTGATTTTCACGGGGAACGTGAAGTGTCCTAATCTAAAGCCAAGATGTCCAAGGGTAGTGATGATGTAACAAGGGTGATGAATAGAGAGGCACTTGATCGATACAGCGCAGGTCTTCTAGATAATTGAGCAGGATAGTTTTTACTAAAGTGATCTACTTCGGGCACCTGGGACCAACCAACTCGCAAGAGCATGCGAGTCCACCCCTAAGTCCTACAGAACAGAACTAACGTGTTGGAATACATAGGCCGGAAAGGGCTGTCACCACCTGCCGGCTACCACTGTGATCCATTGAACTGAATACAAACCAGGGTAATTACTAGCCTAGACCCCACGTCTACACTATTAATTACTACCTTACTTGCTAGCAAAGCAAGGCACTCACACAAGTATATACTACATAGTACATAAATACTGAATAGTAAATACTAAGTAGTAAGCAAGGAACCAGTAAATACTTTAATAATATAATTGATTGCTCAATTAAAAATTCAAACCTGAGCCGAACTTACAAGACCTGGAGAGGTAGAAGGCAGGAGAGACGCCGACAGGCCCAGCTCTTCTCCCGAACTCGCCTCTCTACAACTGGAGGAGAGAGACCACCAGAGGGACACTACTACTACTAATAGAATGAGAGAGTGAAGCTTTGTGTAGAGTGTGTAGGTGTGTAGAGTGTGTGTTACAAATGAGGGAGTAAGAGGGTATTTATAGGCGGGTGATGAAGTAGGGGCTACTCCAATGCCACCTCATCAATCCGCGTGATGTAGAATGGCCACCATAGGATCAAACCGTCATTGAACCAGCAGCCAGGATGCTCCAAGTGCATGCAACCGACCTGTGTAGGTCGGTGGTGAAGTCCCCCACGTGCTAGAGTCAAAAACCGGACAAGAACCGGATCCAAAGTGCCTGAATCGGGGCCAAACCGGTCGCTGGTCACTGTTCTGTAGTTAACTGGAGAGAAAATAGGCTCCTGGCCGGTTGAACCGGGCCTAAACCGGCCGAACCGGTTGGCTCTCCCACGCCCAAACACGTACACTGCACCACCGCCTTTAGCCACCAACCGCGTTGCGCCACCTGTCCATGGTCCGTACGGCAAAGCGGCCTCCCGCCCGCTCCCGCACTGCCCCATGCGGATGTGCGCGCGTGTGGCCTTGGGTTGCCACGTGGCACCGCCTGATTGGCCGCCCGGGTCGCCTGTCCTCCTCTAGCCGGCAGCGCCTGCGTGCGTGGGGGGGGGGCAGAGCAGACCCACCTGGCCCGCGCGTCAGCGCTTATCTGCTGGCTGACGCTGACAGGTGGGGCCTGCGGGTCCCACCTTAATTCTTTATTTTTATATTTTCATCTGGAATTAATATCCTTTTGCTCCGAGCTCCAAACATAGCAAATAATATATCCATTTCGATCAGCACGACGAGAGCTTTGCAATGGTGTGGTCCAATTCTTCATCGGAGATACTTGTATATGGTGATAATTTGAAATCCCTGCAATCACATGTGATGACAACAAAACTCGTGGAATCTGTTAGTTTTAAACCCTATAACTATCACGTGTGATCCATTTCATGTTGTTTTATGCAATAATTGATAGCTACAAATGGGGTTTATCGACCGTCAACACCTGGCTCTTCTAATGGCTACCTTTGAGAATAATGATTTTCTTCTCTTCTTTTCTCTTCTCTTTCAGGGAGGAGGGGCCCTGATTATATAGCCCTGTAGAATTTACCACAGCCCTTGGATCAAACCGACTTAAACAAACAGTGGAGATTAATACTCAAAGTCGGTGGAGGCAGGATCCGTGGGCCTAGACCTAATTGGTCTAGGTCAGCCGGCGGGTGCCGGCCCCACCTGGTGGGCGTGGGGCCACCATGGCACCTTGGCCTCTCCTTCGGTCTGGTGTCTTCTGGAACCTTTATGATCCCAGAAAAGTTGGTGTTCGGTCTTTTCTCTCTATGTAAACCTGACATGTGGGCCTTTTCTTGATAATTCCTGATATCCTCTTGCAGAAATAGACATTCACCAAAACTCATAAAACTTTTTTGTTAAAACCCCAAGTCTATGGTGATGTTTATTTTATATCCCCTTTTCTATCCTTTGTTGACATATAAATTTAATGCCCTTTTCTCTCCTTTGTTGACATATAAATTTAATGGTTAACAACCGTCAACAAACTCCCCTAAGCTTACCTTTTGCTTGTCCCTGGGCAAATAGCTACATGAGATGGATCAGAAGTTGCTATAATGCTTTTCATTCTTTATAAGTACACATGCTTAAATACAAGAGTTCTTCCCAGACTAGAGTGGACTATCATAACTTCCAAACTTACTCATGTTTCTTTTAACCATGGGGCTTTTACTTATACTTGAGTCTTAAGCAGTTGAAAAATAGAACAATTATGTCAAGCACTGTTGTCTCATGCTCTGTTGTTCCACCTCAGTTCTGGAGTTTTTTTAAGATTGTAAAACAAAACTCAGAGTTCCTTAGTATGACCCTTTCAAGTCTCTCGATATGTAGTATTTTTGGATCCTCACTTAGGCTTTTAAAGTAGAGATGCCTTCTCTCATGCTCTCAGAATATATATAGTATTTGTGGCATAAGGCATATATACATCAGCCTTCACTCTCTCACCCTACATCTAATAAAGCTTATATGGAGCTCATAGGTGTGGAGATAACTAATGCATTGGGCCTAATCGAACCATGGATCCAAAGGAACTCATCATATAACCAATCCGGATGTGCATATATGGTTTTATATGTGGATAATAAAATAGAAAAAAATATTTGTGGAAGGAGGAGTGTAAAGATAATTCTAATGCTCTTTATGTGGAATGTTTCCTCTAACTTAAACTTTAGAAACTTGATAACATTGGGCTCATACATCTTTTTCTTTTTTTAAATAGGACTTTTGTCTAATATTTTTCTTATAGCCCATACTTTCTTTTGCACATAAAACTTTATAGAGGAAATAACTAAAACTTGGAGCATTGAACTTATAATGGCTAGCAAATGAGAAAGGGAAAATATTTTTGATGTTCTCTCTCAATATGAGAGTAAAACATTTTTTTAGATAGGTGAAAATGGAATATATATGTGGTACATACTTCCAGAGTAGAAGTAGCAAGGGTAAACATGAGTGTACGTAATACCATGATTTTGCCATATGATGAGTCCCTAAGGGTCTACACAGCTCAAGCAACCACAAGCCCTATAAATATATAGAGGCTTCCTATACTAAGAAATATTCAATTACAGTTGTGGTAGGAATTTTTAATCTCTCTGTCATATAAGGAACTCATCACAATTTCAATTTTTATAGATAAGTCTTTAGAATTTAGTGGCACTAGAAACATAATAAACAACAGCTCAGCTATATCATATCATATCCGCCAACTACCTAGACTTAGTTTTAGCATATGCTCCCACAAGTTTAAAGTGTAGAGTAAATTTAGTTGTTAGCAGTGTATCAAATCTATGGGAGATCTTAAGTTTAAAACTAGATACTTGAATAGAATTAGAACAGAGCAACTATTTATCATTTCCATCATACGTTCTTCAAGTTCTACATATTTTTATTTATAGCACTCTTGCAGAAAAAGTAAATCAAGCCTGTATTACACACTCTTTTTATTTGATTTTCATTTTTAAACAAGCTTAAACTTAAACAGCAAGTAGTAAACTAAGCAGAAAATATTTATTTGATTTTCTAAGGTTTTTCTTTTTTTAAATATACAAAACAAACTAAAAATAAGGAAAAGAAAACTTACCTTGATACTGGAGGTCCTCCCCCAAGCTAGTCCTGATGTGGTGGTGGATCTTAGACCCAGAGCAGTCCCAAGATGTCGTGTAGGGCATCATTGGTTTTGCTCTGGCTCTATTGAATGTTGCCTAGTGTATGAGTGGCATTCTGGTTCCACTCATGCTGATCAGCCCACCACTGTGCATTCTGAGCCAGCGAGGCGTCAGTGCGGTTCTGGAATGCCACCTATTCATCATAATGCTGCTGGGTGTAGAAAAATCCAGTGGCATCAGATGGGTGTCCTAGTTCAAAGTGATGGTGTTATTCTTCTTCTTCTGTCCTCCCACCATAGGCATCAAATGAATGCCTTGGTGGCCCGCTTAACGGTCCCTCTCCTGTGGGGATGAAGGGCTGCTCCTGGTAGTACTCATAGGGCTGATAAGCTAGGTACACTCCCGGATTCAACCTATAATGCTGACGTGCTTGCAAGTCATCATAGCTAGCATGTGATGCCTCCTCCTGGATGGGGTTAGCCCTGAGACAAACCGGCTCGTGCTGACACGTGAAGCGTTCAGAGGTCGTCCTCTGGGGTGCCCTCTCATTGGTTGCCCTTTTTGTTCTACTTCTCAGTGGTCGTGCCTGTATCTCAACATGCAAAGTCTGGATAGAATATAATGCCAACTCCGGGTTAGGTAACCGAAGCTTGGCATTACCATAAGTCATGTAAAATTCACCTCTCACCTTCTTCACTAGATGTGCATGATTCACTAGATGTGCATGATTAAAATGTTCAAAATCAAATGTCGGCCTATACTCATCAATGAAATCTAGAGAGGCTCCAACAAGCAGTCCAAGTTCTTTGGCTAGACAAGTGACAATAGAGCAAATGGCTATATCCCCAACCTTAAAGTCAGGAATACTCAACCAGTGGTCAACTAACGCAATAACAGGTGAAACCTTGATCTTTCTTACAGCTGCATACATCAGCTGCAAGTCTATGATTCTAACCTTGCTAGTGTCATCCCTAGGAAAGAAAACAATACCCAACCATTTGTGTAGGAATCTGAGGGTAGGGTGCTCTATGTCTCTTGTGCGGTTGTCTTGAAAGAATTGCTCCCTAGAAATACTGGTCCAAAACCTATGTGTTTTAAAATCACTTAAGGCTCTCTCTAAGTTTGTTCGTGTATTAATGGGAAAGCCTAGGAGATCACTAAGGTTCCCCCAAGTAATTTCATAGTCAGTGTTGAAAAGCCTAAAATAGACTCCATTTTTAGTGTGTCGGAGAGTGCAAAGAAATTCTATGGTTAAGAGCTTTGGCCCTACTTCAATGATACTTGCAAAAGAAGTCCAACCAATGAACTAAAAAATGGTGTCAAGTTCATCAGCCATGCCTGTCTCAGGGAAATACTTCGTTAATGACCGGTGTATGCATAAAGTTGTGGTGCTTGATCTTGTTGAAGACAGCCCTCTCTCGGGAGTCTCTCAGGGCAAGGTGAGATGTCCTAAGGAGGATCCTTTGAGGTGCAGCAGAGGAAGAAGCTGGCATAGGGACGACGGGAGGATCAGTACTCATGTCGGAGCCGGCCCTTGATGGAGCACGTCGGGATGAGCTCCTAGTGGTCCTTCCCATGATCTTGTTGGTAAAGTACTTTGCCGAGCTCATCCTGCAAAAATTCTTACAAACGATACTTGTGCAATGGGTTAGTAAAAAGTTCATGGTTAGCCATCCAGAGTTAGCGGTCCAGGGGTTAGTCGTTCTTCAAAATTAATTGTAAGTTTAATTTGGACAGAACCTCCCCTCAAAATTTTATAATTCTTAATCCTAATTGGACTGCATCTCTACTAATCTTTCTATGTAATTCTTACTACCCCTCTCCACACTAGTTCTCAAGCTCTTTCTTACTCTCTAATATTCTCACTTGCTTCTTCTCTTTTTTTACTCTTTCCTTCTCTCTCAAACTCTCTCTGGGAAACTAGAAGTCGAGAGCAGGCTAAACAACTAAAATTCTGTAATGTGGATGGTGCAAGGAAGCAAGGAGAGGAAGGCTATTTATAGAGGAGGAGATGGACAGGTGGGTGCACATGATGGCCAGCGCCGCCCCACTCCTAGCCCCTCTCCACTCAAAACTTTGGTGCTTTGCTCTTTGCTTAGTGGAGAAGCAACGAAAGTTGGTGAGTGGGTGAATTTCGGTGGAAAAGATGGCTGGTGGAGGTGAGTGGAGATGAGTGAAGGTGGGTGATATATGTGAGGTGTGGTCTATGACACGTGGGGCTCATCTCCAATATTTTTTTATATATATAATGCAGGAATTATAAAGTAAAAACTAAAAATGCTAAACAATACATGAAGTAAATATTTTTATGCCACCACTATAAATATTTTTAAGTGATTGTTATACTCCAAAAAGCTACTTATATGGGGTGTAGAGTTTTATAATGCAATGCTGTAAAGTAAATATGCTCTAAAAGATTTTATGCAAAAGTAAATATGGGTAAATACCGAGTTACCTTCCGGTGAGGGTTCGAATTTTAAAGTCCTCCAAACTAGACCTTCCAAATTATTTATTCTTCTGATGATCCTGAAGACAGTATCTCTGATGGTTCTTTTATCTTTTCAGGCTCTACCATCTTTGCAGCAGAATTTAGTTCTGCTTTTGACTTGAAAGCAAATCGCTCTTCCTTGCCATTTATAGTGAACTTGATTTCTCCTTTCCCGACATCAATGTGGGCATTGGCGGTACTTAGGAATGGCCTTCCAAGGATGGGTGACACCTTCGAGTTTGGGTGCATATCCAGTACTACGAAGTCTACTGGCATGAAGAATTCTCTTATTTTTACTGGAACATCTTCAACAATGCCCAATGGGTACAAAACTGATTGATTGGCCAATTGGAGACACATTGATGTTGGCTCAAGTACAGTGTGGTTGAGCTAGTAGTACACTGATGCAGGCATCACACTGACACTTGCTCCTAGATCACAGAGTGCATTGTTGAAGTAGTAACTTCCAATGTGACAGTCGATAGTGGGGCATCCTGGGTCTTTCTTTTTGATAGGTGATTCATCAAGGATGGCCGCACTGCACTCTCCTGTTAGCTTGATTACTTCAGTAGATGGCAGAGGTCTCTTCTTGTTAAGAATATCTCGAATGTACTTGGCATACGTAGGGACTTGTATAGCATCCAGTAGAGGTATATTGACATATAACTTTTGAATTATCTCTATGAACTTACCAAGCTACTCATCTGATTTTTGTGGTCCTCTATTTCTGCGAGAAAATGGTAGATAGTTGGTGTCTTGAAAATTCTGTCTCATTGGTTGATCTTATATTGGATCTTGTGGTAATACTTCTTCAGAGATGTTGTTCTCCTCTTTCACTATTGATAGTAGCACTGGTGATGTTGCTTGTGGTCTTCTTGATGCTTTTGGATAGGGAGGATCTCTTGTAGAGCTCCTTCTTCTTATAGTAATAGATCTTACCTGCTTAGGGTTAGTGGCAACAGGCAAAGCAGCAGCCAGCTGTGCTATTCTAGCTTCCATCTTTTTATTATACTCAAGTTGATCATTAATGGTAGAAGAGAAACTATCCATTTTAATATTTATATCTTCCAAGGTTTTATCATTAACAGCAAGCCTATCTTTAATATCCATATTTATTCTAGATTGTTGTAAAACTAACTCTCTTAAAGTAGGTTGCTTGGTAAAAGTGCCTGAATTCATACCTTGGCTTTGTCGCTGTTGTCTCCAATTTGGTTGATGAGGAATTTTTCTAACGGCAGAGTTTAGATTATATGTTGCTTCTATCACCCTCTGATCTTCTTTGTACTTGGCCCTCTGGTCTAGGCAGTGGAGCAAGATATCCATCTTGGTAGATAGTGCATTGACTTCTTCAATTTTTTCTTCACTCTAGTGACAATGTTGAATATTGTCTTGGCACCAGCTTTGGTTGTCTGATATTTTCTCCATGAGTTCCTTGGCTCTGCCAAGAGTAAGTGACAAAAACGATCCTTCAGCAGTAGCATCATGTTATATAATGTCTCTACGAATTTTTCCCGAATTTTTAGAGCATTCGGAATATTTTTCGAGGCTTAAATACTAATTTTGGACTTTTCTAGAATTAATTTAATTTTAAAATTATTTAATTCTGAAAATAATAATCTCTCATTATTTCACCAGCTTTCAAAGCCCATGTCTTTATTTACTATTGGGTTTTAATAATTATTAAGGCCTATTAGTAAATATCAAGAACAACAATAGTACCATATTACTTATCAATGTAGATGTGGAGAATTTCTGTTCCTATATATATGTACCAACCTCTTAAACTTTGCACATCAAAACTATCATAATGGTAGCAAAATATATTTGCCTCCTTTTCCTCCGGACGAGCAGCAGCAGCGCTGCCATGGCCAAGGCCATGTTCAGCCTCGTCAAGAGGAGAAAGATGAAGCAGGTACGAAATTACGTAATTACAGAATAGCCACTGATCTTTAATCCTTCGCCGTTTTGTCGTTTTAACTCTGAATCGAGTGGTTCAAGTTGCGTTAGTTTCGTCTCGTCACGATGTACGCAGTAGTGTTAACCCTTTTTATATAACTCATTTATGATTTTATTTGTTAATTTAAATAGTAATTTGATTTATATGTATATAATGACTTTTTATTTAAAAAGCAATCTAGGGTTTTATAATTCTTTTCTTTAGCATTGTGATCGTGCCAAGCATAATGTATGTGTTAACATTGACCTTTTCTCATGCCACATGTTTGTAAAATAAATTATGATGCTTATTCAAATGCTTTAATTATAAAAGCAACTCGTCTTTTATAAGAAGTATTAATATGATTTATGCCAAAATCATTGTCTTTATAATTATGACTAGTTTAGATCAACAATAGTACCTATAAATGATTCACTTAGTAGTTCTCACATATTATATGTTTTATAATATATGAATATTCAAATAGCATAAATGATATATATTTTCTTATAATTGAAATATATGCTTAGGCTCTTGGTCTTTCATAGTAAATGTAGATATGATTAGTGTTAATTTAATTGTCTCTTAAATAATGCATTGATAGTTCCACCTTGAAATATAAATGCTATAAATGATTGCCATATACAATAATACTTTTTTTATTATGACTCGCTAAATCAACTATAGTGCCTATAGTGATTCGATAAGTTGCTCTCATCTGTTGTATGTTTTTTTAGTTATAAATGTTTCAATGGCATGGATGATAATGTTTAATTTTACCTTATATAAATAAACTATAATTTACTTGATAGAACTTTGGGATGTTTCTTTATATTATCCATCACCTTGTTTTATTTAAATAAAATAAATGCACTATATAGTCCTTTGTCTCTTGTTACAATACAAGTATGGATAGTCTTGTCTTTATTATAACAATAAGCTCAATCGTCGGTTCTTCCTGCGCTTCCGCGATCGTAGCTATACGCCGTGCCGTTTAGTGCGTTTCTTTATAGTTTTTCTTTTGATTAGTATATTGTTCTTAGTTGTTCTATTTTGTTTGTTTGTATTGCTTGGTTGCCACGAATAGAAGAACGGTTCGGCGGCACTGAAGAGCGTGAGTTGAGAATCGAGGAGTGCAGCAGAAGCTGGAGACTAGAAGATAGAAGTTGAAGACTTCTGAGCAGCTTTGGATTAAGGCAAGTGCAGACACTATTTGATCATATTGCACCTATGAATAGATTTGCATTGAATATGTTGCATGTGTCTTAAATCACTGAACCATAGGAATTGATTAGCTACTTATATCCAAATAGAACCTATGGGGATTGTGGTTTGCAATTAGAGTGTAGGGTGCTAATGCTGCTCCGCTCACTTTACTTATATTTGTATATTATTATAATATTGATATTGAATTATGCTTAAAGCTGATAATGGTTATGGTTGCGGCCTTTTGGGCGTGGTTTGCAATTGTGGGATGCAATTGCGGCCATGTGGGTATTTGAGGCGATGTGGGATGCATCGTTGGTAATCAATTCACTTAACCCTTCTGTTGAGACTAGTTATGGAGTGACACCCTGGGACTTCCGTACAACTCCATGCTAACAGGCAATGGCTTGACCCAGTAACGGGACAGTTGGATGCTAGTTGGGTGGCTTACCTGCGATGGGTACCTGCGATGGGCGGGAACAGGGTGACCTATTGTGTATGGTGCGGCCGTGTGACTCGGAGTAACCAACCATACCCCTAGACATACCTCCTGGGCTGTCCTCTAACATTCAGCCTACCGTGGAAAGTCTCGTTGTGACCTCTGCCTGCCTGTCTTGGTAATGGGCTAAGGGACCGATCACCCCGGGCGAAAGGGCAATCACATCTTGGAGTGAAAGTGTACACCTCTGCGCAGAGTATAATCTAATATATCAACCATGCTCACGGTCACGAGCGGCCTGGAATCCTCACATGATTAAGGAACTTCAGAAGATTATGGAACTAAAGGGTGGTTGTTGAGTGGCAGTTGCTCGAGGGGGGTGTAATCTCGAGTGTGGCTTTTACAGGATGGATTTCCTGTGTTCAGGGTGTGACTCCCTGTGTTTTTGGGATGGACTTCCCATTGGTGATGAGAGTACTAATTATATTGATGTCTACAACTAATCTATCTGAATTATATTGGAATTATAATTAAGGGGACTGGGTTTATTCAACACTGATGATTAGTAATAGGTTCTTTAATTAATGAACCTGATTTAATTACTAAAATGCTTACTGTAGTGCAAACCATGTCAGCTATTCATTGTTAAGCCATGCATATTATTTATTTTCCGCCTATACTTGTGGAGTTCGACATGGACTCACCCTTGCTATTACCAACCACACCAGTGTGTTGGCAAATGCTGCTCAGTAAAAGGATAAAGATGATCATAGAGATTTTCTAGAAGATTTGCCTAAGGTGTCTGGCATACAGAGCCCCCAGTCAACCGTCCATGCTCGAGATGGTGCTTCAAGAGAAGTTTTAGCCAACGTTCCGCGTTACTCTGATAAGATGTAAGTGTTACTATAAGTATGTTTCCGCTATATTTAACACTATTTACCTGATAATTCCATTTTTATTGTATGTGTGGACTTCCTGGGCACACATATGACGACCCTCGGTCTTCTTTGAAAACCAGGTTGTGACAGAGTGGTATCAGAGCAGTGTTGACTGTAGGACGTATGCCTATATAGCACCGGACGATTCCTAAAGCTTATTTTGCTACAAAACTATTTTGTCATCCCTTGACTATTCAATTCTGACTATCTCCTCATCCTTGTGTGATTGTATCCCATCCTTGAATAGCTTCCTTTGAGCTATTACTGCTTACTCCTTGAGTTTTAAATTTCTATTGTTTCATTTATAAAAAAGGTTTTCTAACCTTATCCTATTCAAAAATATCGATGGCCCTTCATCATCTATAATCTGCCCTTTTGGATGCCCACCATTGTTGAAGAAGCACGTGTAGTATCGACGGTGTGCTTGCTTGACTTGTTTGGTGTAATGCTGGTGTGCTGTCTCTTGTTTCAATGGAGGTACAAAAGGTAGAGCCTTGAGATGTAGTTCAATCTTTGTTAAGTGGGGTAGTGGCTTCTTCTATCCTACATATTTTTTTATCAATCATTATTCAAGTCATCTTACACCATCCATGTCTACCATTGGTTTTCATGCTCTTCTTTATCTCAACTCTTGTAGAATCAACACACAGAGAAACATCACCATCAACAACAAACCCTTGAATGATTTGCCTTCATCAAAGTGGCATAGTGGAAATGTGGTGTGCTCATAACCCACAGGTCCCAGGATCATTGTTACTTAGGCTAGTGATCTCCACTCCTCTCCACAACTTGAACAAACGATCCCTTGTCATGTTTGGTACTCTCTTCGAATCTCGAGACGAGATTCTTATAAGGGGAGGGTGATGTGGTGTTCCTTAAAGGCGATGTCTCCAAAGAAAATTTTATAAAGATGTCTTTGACAACTTCATGTTCTTATCAATGTTTTTTAAGGATAAGAATGAATTTTGTTAAGTGGGGTAGCGTCCACTACCATCCTAATCAATCATAGCATCTCTAGTCATAGGACATGAAGAGCTAAAGATTCATATTGTCATAATTTGATTATCCTTGATCCTTGTTTGATATCTCATCAATGTTAAATATCTCGAGTCACATGATCTAATACCAAAGGATTAAACTCTATCTTGTTATCATTTTTCACTATTTTTTTCCACCTTGTCCTTATATCTCATAGTCCTCTTGATGAAGCACGAACATTTAAAGGCATCAATGCTTACCCCCTTGTCAATCCTTGCTCCTTGTCTTTACACCTTATAATACAATGACTTTATATGTAATCTTATCCTTCATGTCTATCTTCCTTCTCAAATTCTATATCTTACTTACCACCTTTCACCGATCTTCACCTTTCATTAATCTCAAAGAAACCTAGAAGGTCAACCTTTGTCTTTCTTGCCCACCTTTTGTTAAGCATTAATCCTATACCTTGTAAATCCTAGATTAAGAAAATTATGAGCACCTTAATATCAATCTTTATCTTCTATATCATTTTGGTTAGTCTTTGTAATTATCCATACACCACAGAGTAAAGACCTAAAAGATCATTCTTCATCTTTCTGGTCAACAATATTGATCTTTCTATACAACCTTTTCTGACCTTCAAACCTCTTATCACATCTTATGGATCTTGATCAAACAAGTGTGAGAAATCAGAAGTCTAACCCGATCTTTTCTTCCGAGTCCTTTTGAATTGCAAATAGAAGAATAGTAGTCACTTGTTTTTTTAGCCAATGCTAATATGTCACTCCTTTGTCATATCTCATGAATCTTGAGAATAGCCATAAAGATCAATCTCAATCTTCTCTTTTCAGCCTACGCCAATCTCAAATCCTTTAATGACATCTTGTCATAACTCTCGAAGTGACCTTGATGATCT
>DXKC01001464.1:0-14813 GCA_031170775.1 Cymbopogon citratus
CCCCCCCCCCCCCCCCCCCCCCCCCCCCCCCCCCCCCCCCCCCCCCCCCCCCCCCCCCCCCCCCCCCCCCCCCCCCCCCCCCCCCCCCCCCCCCTGAAAGGGGCATCTAGGTATGTGAGGCATCAGCAATCAAGAAGGGCAGAAAACAGGGCCGGATCCACCAACTTGATCTGATGGAAGAGTTAAAGATCAGAAGGTCTGGATGGTTCACATGCTGATATCAAGTATGTTGCCTATGATGTGTATGAAGCAGGTGGCACGTACTAGGTGTATTGCTCGATATTGTCTGTTTCCTAAGAAAGAAGTAGCCAATATATATGGTTGGCCAGTGGGAAATGAATTGGACTATAACCAGTAAGTTCATTGTTCCATTATTCAGAAATGAATTGATATAATGCTTTGACACCTAATATAATTTCCATAAAAGAACTAGTTCAGTACACTTGAATTAATAGAAATGAATGCGGAGGAAGTGTTGATGGGCTAGTAGTGCACAATAGATATATGTTAATCCGTAGAGAACATCGTTTAAAAGAAAACATTGAAAATGATTATCGGTATTCTTGTCTGTGGACCGAATACATGATATTTCTATGTAATTGGATTTTTTAGATAATGGAATAAAAAATCCAACCTCTACATCCGAGGATGTACACAGCCAATTCTTACGAAGTCTCAAAATATCAAACGAGAGAAAGCCAGAGTCAAAACATGACTCAGACACTAGAGCAAACGATATAAATGCTTCCATCCATTATTTAAAATCTCTAAAGCAATCATCTCTAATTTCTTGCTTATCAACAAGAGAGTGTCTTTGGCTTGCTCTTCACGCTGCAGCTAAGTCCAGAAGCGTAACCAATACGCTCCCCTGAAAATGACCTGCAAAATAGAATTAGTCTTCAATTTATTCAAGATAACATCATTCCGGCAACACCAGATAGCCCAGCAAATGAAAGCTACCTCAACCCATATCAACCCTTTGATCCTTTTTTGCTGATTATTAAGCCAGGTACCAAACATATGGTTGATAGATCTAGGTTGGGTTAAAGTAGTAGAAAAAAGATAATTCTCTAAATAATTTGGGCAAAGGGGCAGTCGAGGAACAGGTGTTGAATAGTTTCATTCCTGTTACAGCACATACATTTTTTGCTCCCTTTTCAATTTTTCCTAGCTAGGCCGTCCTTGGTTAGGACGCACCCCTTTGTAGGAACCAAAGAAAGATTCTAATTTTTATAGGAATTTTCATCTTCCAGACCTTCCTATGAAGAAAAGGTGGTTGTGCATCAATGAGGTGAAGATACATTGAGCGAACAGAGAATAAGCCAGATTTGGTTAGTCTCCATCTGAAGTAATGTAAACCTTCCACCAGTTCAATATTCGAGACCCGTGCTACTGAGTTAAGCCACTCTAAAAGTTTATTATCCACCAAAGCCCTTCGGAAAGATATATTAGGCGGGTTTGTGGCCATCACTTTTGATACAGTCACGTGAGGGTCACGTACAATATTATATAAGGATGGATATGTAACTTTTAGAGGTTTGTCACCTACCCATGTATCATTACAGAACTTAGTTTTGGTCCCATCCTTAATATCAAAGGAACCATTAACCAATACCTCATCTTTGATATGCATGTGGCCTCTTCAAAAATAAGAATCATTTGGTTTGGCTGTTATTTGAGTGATGGTTTTTGAACTTAGGTATTTATTCCTTAGCAAAGATTGCCACATGCCATCAGTGTTGATTAAATTAACCAATCATTTGGCTAACAAACATTTATTATGTAATTGCAAATCTAATATACCTAGAGCCCCTTGTCCTTAGGACGACGTAAGATGTCTCATCTAGCAAGTCTATATTTATGTTTGTCAGAAGATCCTTGCCTGAAGAATCTTGACCTAAAATGATCCAGGTTTTTGAGTACACCTTTTGGAATTTTAAAAAAGGACACCATAAACATGGATAGGTTGCTTAAGACAGAATTTAGCAGGACTAGTCTTCCCCCATAAGATAAGTATTTTGCTTTCGAGAGTTTCTGTTGGAAACGTTGTTCCACCTTTCTCCACTCAGAATTCAGAAGTTGTCTGTGGTGCATTAGGATCTCTAAATATCTAAAGGGATATTTCTCTGCATTAACTAAAGAGGGTAGTATAATAGGACTTCATCTCTCTAGTTGCACCATAACAGAAGATTTCACTCTTGTGGAAGTTGATCTTATGTCCAGATAGTTGCTCAAAAATACAGAGCAAAAGTTTGATATTCTTTGCTTGCTCCGGATCATGATCAATAAAGATAATAGTGTCATCTGCATATTGTAGAATTGACAGACCATCATCTATAAGATGTGGGATGACTCCTCTTATTTGTCCATTGTCGTTTGCTCTATTAATAAGAAGAGCTAGCATATCAGCGACAATGTTAATTAAGATGGGCGACATTAATCCCAACACTTCCCCTGGTAACCATATTTTCGATCCACCTATGCCATTTTGGCGAGAAGCCTTTCATACGTAGGGTTTCTTGTAGGAAAGACTACTTGACCTTATCTTTTCAAAGTCTATTTTGAAGATGATGCCATCCCTTTTTTTGTATGCAGTTCATGGATAGTCTCGTGTAGTATAACGACTCCTTCATGATATTCCTGCCTAGCATAAAGGCTGTCTGCGTAGGACTCACCACCTTTTTAGCTACCTGATTTATCCTATTTGTGAGCACTTTTGTGAATATTTTAAAGCTGACATTAAGGACAGAAATTGGTCTGTACTGTTGGATCTTGGTGGCATTTTGAATTTTCAAAATTAAGGTAATAATTCTAAAGTTTAGACTGTAGAGGTCGAGAGCCTCCCTATGAAGATTTGTAAAGAGAGGTAGAAGGTCGTCCTTAATCACTTCCTGAAAGACCTGATAGAATTCAGCTGGAAAATCATCCGGGCCTAGAGCTTTATTATGCTCCATTTGAAAAACCGCTGCCCTCACCTCAGATTCGGTGAATGGGCTAATGAGGACATCATTCTCTTCTAGGGATCCTTGTCGGATATCTAGGATATGGTGTTCCATTAGAGAGATCCCCAAGTTTTCTGGTGGTCCAAAAAGATTCTTATAATAGCTAGTTATGTGATTCTTGAGGTAATCATTGCCAACAACACCACCTTGATCATCTTCCAGTGTATGGATATGTTGCTTGCGATGTCTACCGTTAGCCACCAGATGAAAGAACCTAGTGTTAGCATCACCTTCTAATAAGGTTTTAACTTTAGCTCTCTCATACCATTTTAATTCTTTTTCTCTCAGAAGGCATACAAACCTTTCCTTTAGATAATGTTTGAGATTGATCTCTTGATCAGATAGGGAGGCACTCTCCGCTTTCTTATCAGGGTGCTCCAAATGAGCTAGTAGAGCCTTTTTCTCTTTTCTGTAAGACCCTACTGTGTGTCTAGCCCAACCACTTAAATGTTGTCTGAGTCTCCGGATCTTGAACTGCCATCGTTCCAATGGGCATGCCAGATTAGCAACCATTTTATAAAATCCATCCCGTATTAACCAATTCCTCTCAAATTTGAATGGTCGGTTTTCGGCCTGGTGAGTAGATGCTCCGGTGTTAAGCACCAGGGGTATGGTCAGAAATATTCCTGTCCCTAGGTTCAACCAACGTCAATGGGAACAGATCTTCCCAATCTGTGCTGACGAGCACTCTGTCTAATTTTTCGAAGGTTGGGTTATCACCCTGTCCCACCCAAGTATATTGGCAGTCTGACATCACAATCTCCTTGAGATCCAGATATTCAATGACAGCATTAAAAATATTTGGCCATTTAAGATTAAATTCCCCTGAGCTCTTATCCTCTGAAACTCTCATTATGTTAAAATCCCCTCGTACAATATAAGGTAGGCATTCTCTGGAGCAAGTGTTGGCCAGCTTTGAGAGGAATGCACTCTTGTTTGGATGTTGAGCTAGTCTATATACTGAATATAGCCCGAATTTGAAACCATTTGTTTTGCATCTTATGGTAAATTTGACATAGAAATCCCCCTCATCAATGGCTCCAATGTCAAACACATTCAGGTCTACTCCAAGAAGGAGGCCCCTGATCTACCATGAGGAGCCATAGTATGCCAAAGGAAATCCCACCCACCACATAAATTTTTGAGGATGTGATCAGGGAAAGAATCTCGCCCTGTTTCGAAGATAGCAATAAAATTAATTTGCTCCTCCTTAACTAATTCAGCCAAGAATCTGTGTTTAGTCAAGTCTACAAGACCTCTGCTATTCCAGAAGACCTCTTTCATTTTAATTTGATTTTTGAAGGGGTTTTTGGATTTTTGGGGAGTTTGCCTTTGTCTGTATTTTTGGCATTTTGGTATTTTTTCTTCTGATGGAGAGGAGATAGATCTATGATTTAATCATTCTCCATCTCCAGCAAATTCTCATTTAGATTACCACAGGCGTGGCTGAGAACTGCATCAAGTTGCTCCTCCCGCTCCACATCACTATCAAGGTTTGTCACAACAGATTTGACAACCTTCTTTTTTGTTTAGCTGAGAGCACTAATCTATCAACCTCTAGGTGTTTAATTACCACTATGTCCGAGGACCCTAGGTTGATGCCTACCCTACCAAGGTTTGAAATAACTTGCGAATTAGGAAAGCTTGTAAATGACATACCTGATTTGAGGTTCTTTTTTGCCCCCATCCGTTCGCACTTGTGTAGGGTGTGCTCATTTGCCATGGCCGCCGCACTGGTGCTGCGACGTAGTGGTCTGGTGGCTGATTCCCCGGCTGCTGTGATAGCGGGAGACTCCACCATATTGTCAGCAACAGAAGGCAGTTGCCCTGTGGCTGGAGAAGTAGGAGTTATAGCACACAGTGAGGATGGTGGAGGGCTTTTGGGGCATGTGACACTGCCCTCACCATCCCCACCGGTCTCCTGTGTCGGTGTCGATGTCGTCTCTCTAGCCGGTGGAGCGTCGTTGGCCCCTGCAATGGGCAGTAGAGGACTCCCCCCACCAGCCAGAAGTGGAGAGGAGCCCCTCAGTGGGCAGTAGAGGGCTCCCCCTACCAGCCTGAAGTGGAGAGGAGCCCCCCTCGTCTGTCTGTGGGGACAAGAGGGGAGGATCTCCACCATCACCAGGTGCCGGCAGGTGAGTAGTAGGCGAGAGGGCAGTAGGTGATGTAGAGCCCCCCACCCCCCGCCTACCGGTACCAAGGTGGCATCATCCCCAGTAGAGTCCTGTAGATCAACACCCTCGAGCACGACACCAGCTGTGTTCTCCAACATCGGAAAACCAAAAATAGAAGAAGGGTGAATTTTGTTAGGAGAATCCACCATAGCATTTTATGCTATGAGCTCTTCTTCCATCAAGGGGGAATAAGACCTCCTATCATCCCCGTCATCTCGTTCAAGCATAACTTTTATACTAATCTCATTGATCAGTTGCTGACAAGCAAGGTCCAAAGCATCTTTAATCAAGGATGCTTGCTGCTGTGGAGGTAAATCCTGAGGAGGTGCCTGAGACTTGCCGGAAGGGTTATTATTTTCAGGATTTAGAGGGTTAAGATCATCATCCGCATCCTCCATCTCGTCGTCTTCCCCGTCAAGCTCCTTATCATGCTCACCACCACTCAAGTCATCATCCTCTAGGTCAATCTCATCAAACTGAAATGCTTCATCAGGTTTAAAATAAAGGTGGTAAATGCCACTCCCAACACAAACATCAGCATGCTTAGGGATTTATTTGACATAATAAACCGCCACTAGGATACGGACCTGACCAGTAACCCGAAGGTGAAGCATGTCTACCTTTTGAGTAGCCCCAATAACCATCCCAACCGCCCAAAAAGGGAGGAAAGAGCGAAGTACCCATGGTACCTTTGTGATCATGACCCATGTTTGTTGCAGCACTTTTATGGGCTCGACATCGTCAACAAATTCTTCAAATATGATGATGGCCTCCTTATTCCTAGTGGTGATAGTGTGAATTGCCACTATGCGGTCTAGTTCTTCTTTGCTCAGGAACAGTACAACGAAAGACGCAGCCCCATCTCCTGCAACTCCGATCCCACTCCCAGCGAACTGGGATGACCTGGAGAGCTCTGAAAGCAACAACTGAGCAGAAATCTCCCCTTACACAATAGTGATATGGGCCACCACTGAGGATTGAGCATGAGAAACAATATGATTATGTCTTGCAGCTTGAATCTGGAAGAAACCCATACCATCTTCTGCAGCGCCGCAAAAAGCCACCGACGGTTTAGGACCCCGAAGTAGCGGGCATTGGTTTGTGTAATGCTCCTCGGTACAGATTGTACATTCTAGCTTGACGGATTGATCTTTCCTTTTCCTCTTTTGATTGCCCTACTCTTCTTCAAAATTGCCGGCAAGTTCTTAGGTTGTAGAAGCTGTGGGGCAATCGCGGCCACCATTGTCAGTGCGACTACGACCACCCCCTTGAGGGCGGCGCCCTATACCATCACCAGCGGGTTCAGTGTGGTGGTCGGCCACGTCTTCGTTGTCTAGTGCGCTAGGGTCAGCGCCGCGACCGCGCCCGCGGCCCCGGCCACCAGAGCCAGTTGCGTCCGCCTGGGGGTGACCCCCGCGACCACGGGCAGCAGGCAGAGGGCCACCGCGACCACCAGGGCGGGCTGGCTGGGGTCCCGCGCGCCCTCTTCCCCGCTGCTGGTCACGGCCACGATCACGATCGGCGATATGGCCTCGCCCCATTCCCCGGCTGCGATCCCCATGACCCTGGGCCGCACGGCCACGAGGAGCAAGGTCTCCGCCCACCATGAGAACGTCGCGGTAGGAGATCGGAGGTATGGCGGTGTGGAAGAGTGCTGGGTTGATCAGGAGGCGGCGATTAGGTCTCTGTTGTCTGTGATCAAGCGCCGCCGGCCCCTGACACGCGTTTGGACATGTTGCGGTAGAGGCTGGGTCCGAGTTGGATACGTGTGCGGTGGGTATGGGTAGCCCACGTGCATCCAATGTTGGGCCATGTTTCAAATTTTGAACACGCGCCTTAGCAGGATCTCGCCGGCGGCTGCTCCTGGTGGCCTTCATGGCCGACCGGAGGAGATCGCCTAGCGTCACCGCCGGTGTGATACGTCTTGGAGGGAGAGACCCCCTCCACATCCTCTTCCAAGGAGCTGGAATTCTCCTGGGTGCAGGTGACGGCGACGCCAATGGCCCGCCCGACGGTGAGCCATGACGCCTAGTCGCTGTGGGGGGCAATGGATCCACCGGTCCGGGCGACGGTGACGGCTTGGGTGCCGCCGATTGCGCCAGGGGCTGGACTGCGTGCCGTGCCAGGGCCTCAACATCTCCGAGATCTTCACATTCCAAATCGGACTCGGAGTCCCAAAACTTTCCCGATCCTTCACAAAGCTGTTTAGAAGATCCGATCAAAGTTTCTTGCATTGTACGAGCCATCAACATCCTGGCGGAATCATGGCTAATCCGAACAGGGTCCTTTGCCGTAACACGGCGTAGTGCGATCCTCGTCGACGGGGCTAGTGCAACGGAGGGAAGAGAACCCGTGCGGCGGCGAGGGGGTTGCCGACGGCGGAGGGGGGGGGTGGCCGCCGGCGTGGGGCCGGCGGCAGTGCGCCACGGCGAACTGACACCGACTCACTCAGGGAATCGCCTTGGGCATTCTTCTCACTCTCATACATGTAACCAGTTGTAATAATCTAGTACCATGTAATGGGATATTAAACTCATTTTATTCCATTATCTGAGTAACCACCTACCACATCGATCATCTCTTCCAAGTACCACATCGTACAGAATAGAATTTGATTGAAACTGCGTACTGGCTTTAGCTGACCTGCTTATAAATTGGTCTGTTTGCCAACACCACTTTACACACACAAAAATGGGGAAAACATGGCTATATTGAGATCGAAATAAAGAACCATGAATCAATGTCCTGCACGGCCCTGCTCCGTGAGTGCCATGTGAGACTTCGAGTTATGTTCTTACAGAAACAGATCATATCATAGAGCATATTTCTCGTATGAAGTGGGAAAACTTTGGTTGGTATCGCATCTGTGAGGGCTATCTCGGTCGGTATGTGAAGCATCAGGAACCAAGACGTGATAAAAAGGAGGTGCTGAAGCCTTGTGATGCCCTTCTTTTCAACCTGGTCTCACAGATATGGTGTGATCTTGACAGAAGCTCGTTGAAAGACTACAGGCAAAGGTGCAGCACGCGTGGCATCTTGTACTTCACAACCCAGCATGTGCCGGGCATGTTATCTAAAACATCTAGAGGACCCAGCATGCAACTTTTGGTAGGAGATCGTCTATGATTTGTGCTCCTGCACAATGAGATGCAGAACCAGCGTCGATCGGGCATCCTAGCCCTCTGTCTGGTCTCAACATCAAGGCATTGAAGTGTTGCAATGATACTGTGTCAGCACGTTGTTTCCCCATGGCCGGCAGGGCTATACATGTAGGTACTATTTGTACAATATCACGATCAATGACTCGAACACAACAAGACTACAATCAAAAGATGGCACAAACCACTGACACAATTGGCCAGGCTTAAATTATTTTTCTCTTCAAACATTGAGAATTGCTGAATTTGCACCAAGTATAGTAAACTGCATTAAATAAGTGGCAGGTGCATCTGTGTAGTACGTGCTCCTATAAAATGGCCTCCGGAGCTTATGTATCCCCTTTTTATTTGTGTGGTTGTAGAGCTAGTAACAAAAATATTTGGTAGCTATATATATATTCATGTGAAAAAAATAGATAAGGTAGCAGTTCTGTTCTTTCGTGACTCCCAACACTGGCATGCAGCGCTAGCCCCGAACAGGAACTTATGCTTGTCCAACCTATGTACTATCTTCTTTTGATCCAAATCCTAGGTTCCAAATCCATGGACCTTGAGTCCTTGCTAAGGGGATTCTGGGCAAGTGAAGCAGCAGGAAATGAGAATCGTGTGCCGCTGAGCTCTGGCCGGCGACAGTATTTGGCATGGCTTGGCTGGAAGCGTCTGGAGGTCCATTTGTAAGAGGTGATCACTCAAACTTTGTGCTGGTTCCGCCCATGGTGTAGTCTCCGCTATCGGCAAGGCTGAACTGATCGAGCCCAGCCCGATCAGCAAGACACATGGAAAAGCCGGAGGGGTGGAGTGCCACTCCTAAGTGCTCGATCTCCATCGTCACAAACACCGGCAAGGGTCTGTAGACACCAGCGAAGTATCAGGAGGGGTCTGAAGGAGAAGCCTTAGCAGAGATGCAGGAGCCATCACGCTTGGATGATGGGGTATGCTGCATCCAGCCTCGAAGGAGGCCATGCATGACATTTTTTTGATAAAGGATTACAAAATCCGTCCTCTACATCCAGGAACATACACAGCCAATTATTATTACCAAAGTTCGACAATAAGAGAAAGCCGTAGTCCAAACAAAGACCAGAAAACTAAAGCAATCGATAAATGTGCTTCCACCCCCTACTTAAAATTTTAGAGCAATCATCTCTAGTTTCTTACTCGTCAAAGAGAGGGCTTCCTTGGCTTGCTCATCACGCTGCAGCTGAGCCCAGAAGCATAACCAGTACGCTCCCCTAAAAATAACCTGCAGATTCGAGGTTCTTTTTCGCCACCAACCGTTCACACTTGTTTAGGGTATGTACATCAGCCATCGCCGCAGCTCTGGTACTTCGGCGCAATGGTTTGATGACCCCCTGGGCACCAACAGCCACATCAGCCACCTCCTGAACAATGGCCACCGGTGCAGCCCCCACCGGAGCATCTGCTGCTGCGACCATGGGTTGCCCCTCGATAGTGCCAGCTGTCTCATGATGAAGCAGCAACATAGCAGATCGAGGAGTGGCCGGGGGGGAGGGAGTTGCCGTGGAGCCCCCCACACCACTCTCCAAGGTAGGCAAAGGCAGCTCAGGGGGACAGTAGACGAAGTGGATCCCCCAGGCCCGCCTGGATGAAAGTATCGATGTCCTCGGTCGCCTCCCGGGCACGTGGAGGGGAGGCCGATAGGGTACCCCTGGCCAGCTCAGGCGTGGTCGCACCCCCAGCAGACGGACCTGCGGGGGGACTCCCCGCCGTCGGCGTAGGTGCAGGGACCCCGGGCACCGGAGGGGTGCCCCCCGTTGGCATGGTCGGCGACAGCGGAGGACTGCGGTCGCAATGCCCCAACGGAGCAGCCACCAACAGGGGGGGGGGCAGTAGGTGATGTAGGCCCCCCCCCTCGCCTCCTGGTGAGCAAGAGACGAGGGGGGGGGGCTGGTGGAGAGTCCCCCGCCGTCGGAGAAAGAGCGGGGGCAGCAGGCACCAGCGAGGTGCCCTCCGTCGGCATCGCCGGAGATAGAGGAGATCCACTGCCACCCTATTCCGGCAGGATAGTCATCTGCGCAGGGGAGGCAACAGGCGTAGTAGAGCCCCCTGCGACATGAGGGAGTATCTATAAGTTGCTGTGTTCATGGTCCCATCCCAATGAGCTATATATAATCCATGGGGTCAATAAGCCAGGAGTAGTGGCAAATATACATCACTCCGCATTCAGCAAGTTGGATGTTTGGCTGCATGGCTGCATACATCTCTCATGAGCTACCATTAGGGCCAAACACGGCAAACCATTTTTACATACCCTCTGCAAGTTTTCTAATTTGTAAGAGAATTTCAGCTGTAAAAAGTATCAAATCTAGCTAATCGACCTCAGGACAATGAATGTATGAAATCTGAGGCCAACTCAACTGACATCGGTGGATATAATGGGACGGTATGTGCCCAAACAAGCATTTGGAGGGAGTAGTACGACACAATCTGTCTCGACACCTCAACTCGCACTCGTAGCGATGCTAGCTGGCCTTTAGTCCTGGGTCTCGAAACCGGGACTAGCTAAAGTCCAACCTCAGGATGAAAACGTAAATGAAATCCTAGAGAACTCTGTTGCAGTGTATGGAGTAAAAAATAAAATTATTTGCAAACACATGGTTTTTCCATACCATTGAGTAGCATCTTTGTGACGAGCGATTGTCCATATGCCAACACTTTGGTTCGGTGGTTCTTCTAATCCCTGACACAGGGTTATGTGTCAAAACGTGTCTCTTGGATTGTGGTGCGCAGGTGTGGAGCTCGGAGCCAGTGGTCGACGGCGAGGTGAATGCCAAGTGGGACATACTGTGTCGACGGACCGGGAGCGGTGAAGGGCGGACATGAGGCTTGCACTGAGGGACCGGATCGCTGGGTGACCCAGCCGCAGTGACACCTGAGGACATCGACAAGTGCAAGTGTACATGGCGGGGGATGAGTATGGACTACGCTGGAGGTTTGGTGGTTTGCCCTCAAAACCATCAGTGGAAGTTTGGTGGTTTGTCCTCGGAACCATCGGTGGCGTTTTTCTCGGGTTTGGGCCTCAAAACCCGGGCTGAGGTCCCGATGCGGACGGATGGTACGTGGTGGCATCGGGGAGATTGCGTCGAAGCAAGGTTACCGGTGTGAAGGCGCGGTGCCGTCGGATCAAGAAAACTAGAGTCGGACTATTACGCCCCTGGATGAATTGGTTTAGCTCAAAAATATCTATGGGAAAAATGGGGATTTGTAATATGCTTGTTAAATAGGAGGTGGAGTCCCCAACTCCAACTCATCTCTTCCATTTGCATTCTAGCCTTCTAGAGTTAGGTTTTCTCCTCCTCTTCATGAATCTTTGAGCGAGGTCCACTGCAACTTTGTAGTGTTTGTTCATGGGAAGAGCACCCCCTAGTGTGCTCGTGCCCTTCGGGCTTTTGGATTAATGGCTGTCCCGTGAGTTTGTTTTGTGTTCTTCACGAGTTTTTTTCCCTCTCTAGTTGTTCGCCCGATTCGTGGTTTCTTGACCATTTTGGTTCATTTTTTCTTGAGTTGATTCGATCTATGACGTGAGTGCAAGCTTTCCACCAAGAAAATTGGCTAATTTCTCACGTGATCAGAGATCCGAGCAATTCTTGTTCTAGGGTTCTTGGGGTGATTTTCCTTTCTCCTTTTGATTTCGTGGTATTTTTTTGGAATTGGGTGTTGATGTCTTGAAGATATCTTCTCAACACTCTCAGGAACCTCCCAGCAAAATTTCAAGTCAATTCGACTTGATTTGATCTAGTTTTGGTCTTGGAATCGAATTTTTTTGAGAGCGGCCGAAAATACCGGACGCATCAGGTATGAAACCGGATAGGTCCGGTATTTCCAACTTTTCAATCTGGGGTTGAAAATTTTTGGAGACCTTCTATTTGGTGTCAAGATGCTATTGTTAAAATTTCATGATTTTTTGACACCGTTTGCATAGGTTTACGAATTTTCTTGCTTGGCTTTCTGTGCTGGTTTTCACTACCCGATAGGTCCGGCATCAGACCGGACGGGTCCGCATCAGACCGGACAGGTCTGGTATTTTGTTGGTTCAGCAGCCATTCTTCAGCCATTTGAGCATTCGGCTCCAATTCTTGATCCATCTTTTGCGCTGGACTTCTACCGATCCATAGACTTTATCTAGGTGCTCTTGTCAGAAGTTGGCTTGAGTTTGTAGTCTTGCTTCTTTTCATTAGAAGTAAAGTTTCACTCTCTCGTCTATTGATTCAATTCTCGTTTGATCTTCGTCCCACTCGCTTTATGTTGATCCGCTGTGTTCCGAGGGAACGTCCACCTTCTCTAGGGTCATGGTCATCACCGTGCTTGGAATTGATTCTTGGGGTCAAGTGATAGAGCGGACGATAAAGTTTCGAAAGAAATTTGAGGCTCCCATTCACCCCTCTCTGATCGCCGTTTCCAGCCCTTCATTATCATAACCCAAGAGAAATTATACAATTTTTGAATCGATGTCAGATGAACAAATAGTTCTTATGGAAAATCAATTTTAATTATGTGTGTATACTAAATTTATCCATGAAATTGTTAATGCTTATATATACAAAACTCCTATATTTCAGTGCAAGAATTTTTTAGTCCTCTCCGATGAGTTCGTGCTGGTCATTGCCGTCTCATAAGAGGCCAGCAACCCTAGAGATTTGGAATGTGGTCAGGTGCCTAGGTAAAGCAGGCGGGCACAGGGGCAAAGCAGTGAGGCAGCGGGGTGCCCCTAGCGGCGGGAGACTGAAGATACTGGTTGGGAAAGGGAAGTGCGCGCCGCGGAGGCACGAGAATGGCCCAGCGATGCTGGATGCGGTGTCTGAGAGGCTGTGGAAGACGTAGCGGGCTAGTGGGGCATTAGACATGGCTTGCATCTGGAAACTGGTTCTTTGCCGAGTGGAATTTGCTTTGCAGAGTGCGAAATATCGGGCATTCGGCAAACAGCTTCTTTGATGAGTGCCACACTCGATAAACAAAAACACTCGGCACAGGTTGCCTGACACTCGGCAAAGAGAGGCAGCCAGGTGCTAGGCACTCGGCAAAGATTTTTTTTATTCTATTTATAATTTCTTTGCCGAGTGCCGGATGTTAGGCACTCGGGAAAGAAATTTTTTTTTTTTTGCCGAGTGCCAGGTGTTAGGCGCTCAGCAAAGATTTTTTTTTGCAATCTCTTTGCCGAGTGCCGTGTATATAGTCGCACTCGCACTCAGCAAATAATTTTTTTTGTTTTTTGTAAAAAAGATTTTTGCCGAGTGCCACACTCGGCAAAGGCTTTGCCGACTGTTTTTGCACTTGGCAAATTGCCTGAGTCCTGTATTGTGAGAGAGGTGCTAGGATCTAGGTTTGGGATAGAGACCTTCGCCTGAATGAAACAATGTTTTCACGCATGTTAAATTTGGCACTTCCCTAATGTACAAAATAAGATTGTACTCCCTCCATTCCATTGAAAAAGTCATTTTTTACCTTTACACTCTTGTTTGGCCACTTGTGTTATTCAGTAAATAATACAATAGATAAATCAATGAAAGTATTTTTAGTAATAAAATAAGTCATAACAAAATAAATAGTATTTTATACAAATCTTATTTTAGACAAACTTATCTTAAATAGTATTTTATAATAACAAACAAGAAGTAGGTCGTTTTAGATAATGGAATAAAATTCCATCCAAAATAAGTTTGTAGGTTTTCAGTGTTTGTTATTATGATGTGCTATTTATTGGTCCAGGTGGCCACTGTTTTCTTCTGAATTTTTCATACTAACTGGACCATAATATATAGTACAACAGGCAACACGCACTGGTAGGTTAATAATGCATTGTGCATATGTTGCTTGCCTGCCTATAAAACGGGTCTGTCTGCACGTTTATACACAGATGTCGATATACCTTGCGAAAGAGAATGCCTTTCTCCCTAGTTGCTGGTGTTTAATTTGTTGGGCATGTGAAGTATTAGGAATCAAGATGGCAGGGAAAAGAAGAATTGTATCTGTTGGTTGACAAATCACTGCCATTGATGGCTGGGAATACTACGAAAGGCAACATGCCTTGGTGCTGAGGCTGACCGCAATTGCAGCTTAGCCGGGAATTAGCAACGATCTCGAACAAACACATACACCCACGTAAGCTCTGATATATCCATTGTTTGGTACTACCAAACGTTTCCAGCTTTTTTTCTGTTACTCTATTGATCTCTTATTAATTGAGTGATTTTAATTTAGGGCTTTGCCCATATACACGATTTTGCTCCCACGTCCTTTTCACTCTGTGACATGCCCGCCTTGCACATATGTGATGATTTTTGTCCTTGGCGTGAACACAGAACAACTCAAACATGAACACGTACTCCTAAACATGCAGCTAGTAGTTCAACTGAAAGGATCAACATGCATTATTTTACAACTATTACAAGTGTGATGATGGAATGTGTGCGGCTATATATGGGCATCACGTATATATATGTGCCGGAGCAAGTGAGGAT
>DXKC01001472.1:0-14883 GCA_031170775.1 Cymbopogon citratus
CTCAGCACCGGTCCAAGGCTGGCCAACACAAGTATTTATAGCCCTAAGGGCCAAACTAGCCGTTACCTCTTCGCACAGCCAACTCGGGAGCGTCGGACGCGCCAGACGCCTAGCGTCGGACGCGTCCGGCGCGTTCACCTTCAAACGCGCGCCACGCTATCAGTAGCCATTGGAGCGTCCGGCGCGGCGTCCGACGCCGACCCCCGGACGCGTCCGTCGACCAGCTCCTCTGCAGACCTCTCTGGACAGCGTCCGGTGCTCCCCCAGACGCGTCCGACGCCAGCGTCCAGCGCGGTCACCAGCGAACCGCCTTGCCACGTCACCAGACCTCCGGACGCCCACGATGAAAAGTCACATCCGACGACACCCGCCGGACGCGTCCGGCGCCACCTCCTCAGCACCTGCTCACCGCACAACAGGCCGGACGCCCGACCAGTGTCCGGCGCTCGATCCAGGCGCGTCCGGCACTTGAAAAACAGCGGCAAACACTTCGACGCGAACGCCTCCTTTTCTCCAACGACTTTGCATCCGACGCTATAGAAAATATGTACTTCATTTTCTCAAAAGCACCGAATCCCGCCTCGCAAGCTCGGCGGGAGGGTGAGCGATACCCAAAGCCCAACTCAACCCTACAAACTCCACCACCTTTATAAATGTGCCAACTCCAGCAAGTGAACAGCTCCATGTGCAAGTGAGTTAGCATTTTCACAATTATTTTCAAAGGATTTTCTCTTGAGCTTACCACGCCACTCGATCCTAGCATGTCACAATGTTAGATCGCTTAAGTGGCACTAGATGACCGATATGCAAAAAAGAGTATACACATGGTAGGAGGGACAAATCACTTTCGTGTATATAGCTCAGATCCATAACACTTGCAACACCAGCAGGAGACAGAAGAAGGATGAACAGGGCACCGAATCAATGAACAACACGACAGAGAAGAGGAGAAGGATATGGCTCAGATCCACGGCGCCTACCGGCGGAGCGACAGAGAGCAGCGACAGGAGAGGGGATGTAATCGCGGTGAACGGTGGGAAAGAGGGAGGTAACCACAGGTCCACAGCAGGTTCGCGCCATCTCCCGGGTCGACATCGGAGCACGCACGTGTACGAGGGAGCATGGAGCGAGCCTGGCTAAAGAAAAATGGCCGATTTGGGCGTTCTTTGCGAGCCAGGCCTGGAGGTGACTTTTGCACGAGCTCAGCCAGGCTCCGGGGCACGGCCAGGCAACCAAACAGAGGCAGGCTGCATCCTGGTGTACGCACATATGCGGGAAACCAAACAGCCCCTAAACAAACGACGAAGATGATGATTAATTCGAAGCTATATTAATAGTTGGTGACGAGGAATCGATTGAACCATGATCATATTCGGTGGGAAAAGAAAAGTATTAAAAGTAGAATAGTCATTGTAAAAGGACGTAAGACAAAAGTACAAAAGTTCTTAAATCATCCCTTCTTCTTCAAATATCACAAACTTACACTTTAAAATAACTTGGCATTTCCACTTCTAGACTAACCTAGAACAGGAGGAACAACATTTGGAGTTTGTTCTGTAGTATCAAAAAAAATTTGGTCAAAGCTACTTTATCGTAACTATATCTCTAAAATACTAGATAGGGCTGCTTTCATCCCTATTTTTGAGGACCGCATAAAGTGTTTACCCGGCACTCGCATGCTTTTGCTCGCTCCCAGCCCTCTCGGCTAATCCGCATCACTCTCGAGCAGGCCCTCCCGGCGGTTCCAACATGCGCTCGCTCCAGGCCGCTCGGCGGTTCCCACTCGCCCTCGACCCCACGCCCGCCCGACGGTTCCGGTGCCACCTCGCTCTGTCCTCACCCGTGCTGCCATCAAGATCCACTTCCTCGCTCTGTTGTCACCGTCTCCGACGCCGCCGTGGGCTATGCACGCGCCGCCGCCACGTCCTCGCTCATCGCCGCCGCCACTGGGCCGAGCCGCGGCATCTGTGTACCCACCGATCCTCCGCCGCCACGACCCTCTTCCTCGCCCCATCGCTTGCGCTGGCGCCACTAGGCAGCCGACGGTCCCCTCGTTGCCGACCAACCCCTACACCACCGAGCACCCAAACCCTTGCAGCCCCGTCCCCCGTCGCTAGGCGCCATGACACTGTCCAGCCGCTGTATCTCACCTCGGCTTGATCTAGAGCAGTAGCTCGCTCCCTCACAGCAGGTTCCTCGAAGGGAGATGAGGAGATGCCACAGATTGATGAGCAGGTTAGTACCTCCTGTATGTCTTTCCGTTATGTCTGAATCCAATTACTAAAAAGACTCAAAGCTAGACTCTACCTGGTGAACCCACGCACGTCGCACGCCTTTGCTCTGCCCGGCGCTTGCAGCCCACCCAGCTAATCTGCTTCGCTCTTGATCAGCCCCTCCCGGTGGTTCCAACATGCGCTCGCTCCAGGCCGCCAGGCGGTTCCCACTCGCCCTAGGAGACTAGTAACACATTTATTACAACCGATAAGTCTTAGTCCAGTAGTCTTGCTAAATAAGGAAAATGAAGACAAATGATGATAATAATAATAATACACCATAACATAGCCTAGGTCCAAAGGACTCAGAAATTGAACTCCCACGTATCCATCTAACGGATCCCAATGCCACATGCTTAGCTAGGTGTAGACACGACCTTACTCGTACGCAACTTCGAGATTAAATTCCGGATCTTCCTCTGTTCAACAAAGCAAGGGTGAGTACAAAGTACTCAGCAAATCCAACCTTACCCTACGGAATGGGATAACAATATATGCATATGGATATATCAAGGATAAAGCTAGGGTTATTTGCAGAAAGCTATCTTTTTGACACATGCAGAATTTTATTTTATAAATACCTTTGTAAAATACATTTTTTATATATAATGATGAAAAAAGGGTTGTCCTCAATTTTAAGTGCTGTTGAACTTTCAGTTCTCACAACACAAGGCAGATAACCAATTTCTAAAATCACACTCACTCACATATTCTCACTCAGCCCAATCCAACCAGTTGGTGAAACCAAACCATAACTCGTCCATTTACCGTAGACATATCTATCCGGATATTTTACACTCTGCAGAGGTTGTACACATTCACCACAAGTAGGATACCGCGTAACTTAACACTGTAGTGCAAGCACAGATCTATAGAAGCCATTACCCTCCTAGCTAATACTGGCGCTCACCACAGACACACTAAGGCAACAACATCATAATAAATTACAGCTCTTATGCATCTCATACAAATCCTCAGTTACCAACAACCTTTAGTGCCCCGTTGCACACCTACCTACACATGATTGCCATATTAACTAGAGGGATTTAGACTAAGCCCTACTGCACATAGGGTCGAGTGGTTGTACGAAAATTGGGTTAGGTGAGATGAATCATCAATGCAGTGGGTAAAAACCATCTATACTGGTTCGTTATCCCTTTCATAATACCCATATTCATTACTATGACTCACACCATTTTCTTTCTAAAATTATTGTATTTGATAAAATTAAAGTGATAAGTATCTAGGATGAGTATCAAGTCCTAAGCATACTAAATAAGAATATAACATATTATTTGCTCCTAAATTTGAATAAGATAATTATCCGGTAATATCAATTTCAAGGATGGCTAATTGATTGAGTTATAACTGAGCAGCAAAAATACTCGTACATATATCGTACATGCAATTTAAAATGGCTTCTACGTATCGTGTTTAAAAATAGGATCAACATGCATCAAAGAAGAATATGTTCGACTTGCCTCTGTCAGCGTCCTGATCGGCAAACTCCTGCTGATCGTTTGGATCCTCGGTGCCGAACTCGCGGTACTCGCCTCCAAGCTCGTCGTTTGCCTCGTCGTTTGCCACTATCGGATAACGACGCATAATCAAACAAACAAACACAAATAAATAATCACATAAATTTAAATGAGCTCTAAAAATAATGAGATTTTTATGGGAGATGGATTATGATTTTAGATGAATTTAGAAAGAAGAATCGATGGAATCAGAGGTGGTATGGAGGAGAGATGAATTTTGCAAAGTGGCTGTCTGAATAAATAAACAAGGACTTAGAGAGAGAGGGGAACATATGCACGTGACTGGCTGGTTAATGGGCATCGGCTTGCTGGCTAATGGGCTTCGGCTTGCTGGTGTGTTGGCTTATAATGGGCTTCGGCTTGCTTCGTGCTCGTCCCATCGTCCGCCATGCACGGCAGCTGGCGCTCAGCTCGACGGCAACTCCGGCCACCAAACTCGAATTCAAGGGTATGGGAAGGGAGAGCAGGATGAGGGGATTCCTATTAGCCACTTACTCTAGTCTATTGTAGCTCGAGGGAGGAGATCGATGAGGCGGGGTGAGTTTTTGTGAGAGGCCAAGGGAGATCGATTTGGGGGAGTGTGGACGTGGGCAGCGTCACCCAGGATGGCTCGGCGAGCTCGGTGATGGTGGAGGGCAGCTAGGCGTCGGCTTTTGGCGTCGGCTTTTATAGGCGGCTGGAGGAGTGGAGCGGGCTCAGTACGTCGGCATGGCCGTGGCATCTGGGCCCGGTGTCCTGGCGATAGGCGTGTCGACTGTCGAAGGACGGGGCTTGTGGGCTTGTGGCCAGACCCGTGCCCCCTTTCTCTTCTGCCAGCTCTGTTTATTCCAAGAGAACACCAGAGTTAAAAAGTGCGAGGGCTCGAGACATAGGAAAGAGGGATGGCAGTCTACCTCGTCGTCCGCTACGCCGCCACATTGTGTCGTCTGCCAGCATCGCCGGGGCCGCTGCGCTAGCGCCAAGCTCATCACCTTCTAGATCCTCCCTCTTTAGCAGCCCCGTGGTAGCTCTAGATCTGGTCCCTAGGCACCTACAAAGAACGCACAAAGCGCCGGCGGCGAACAAATTCGATGGCGTCGACGCCGGGGACGTTGGAAAAATAGAAGGTTAGACGACACCGTCGCCATAAGAGAGGACGAGGGAAGCAGGCGGCGAGGCGAAACTCGATACCTGAGGAAGCCGGCAACAAGGGAGCGGAAGTCGAGAAAGGCTGCCTGGGAGCTTCCTTTATCGCCGCCCCTGGGCAGCTGAGCAGGCACGTGACGGAACAGTGAGTAGGAGACCCTGCCGCGCGGCTCCCATTCGGATGCGAACGGTGCCGTCCCTACCGGTAGTGGCACTGGTTCTCCAGGCGCACCCACCCACTCCGCATCCCACCACTGTCACATCTCTCAGCCGTGTTTCATAGCCTAAAGGTACATAGGTTGTAGCTCTAGCTCGCGCACTTTGGGGTGTGAGTGAGTGTGTTGCGTGCGTGTGGTGTGCGTTAGTGCGTGAGTTCAGATACTACAGCTTGTACTGAAAGGTTAAGGCAATAAAAAAAACCCCACTCCGCATCGTGCACGGCATCCAGAGCCAACGGAGCGGACCGACAAACCAGGACAAGGGGTGGAGCAGCTGACCGCTGGGCCCTGTACCATAGAGCTAATGAGCGCACGACAACCAAAAGTGGAGCGTTGAAATTCCAACCCTCGGGCCCAGCTGCAGCGGCTGACCTCAACCACCGGCGATGCGAGACGCGCACGCCCGGCACCGTGCAGTGGCGGAGCTACAGGGTATATGCTGTATATGCTCCAGCATACTCTGTGTTTCCACGAATTAACGAGAGTACATATACATATTTTTATCAAAAGGAAAGAAAGACGCTCATCTACGATTCTACGACAACTCCACGAGGCCAGAGCAGGTCAGCAGGCCGACTCGTGCGAGCGCTTCCACCATCAGGCGTAGTGGCCCATGCGGACACGCGGCCCACACACGGCCAGCGACGCCATCACGCACTCACGCCAATACGGCAATATGGACGGTGGGATGATGGATCGGGGCAACAATCCAGCGCACGTTACTTCAACTTCATCTATTCCTGTTCGAGTCTTCGGTTCGGCAGTGGCGTGTGACGTGCCCTAGGCATCGCAAATCACCGAGAGGCGAGAGCGTGATTCACCGTCACCCTAACGGCAATACTCAGTCGATCACCGGCGGGTAACTGTCCGTCCTCGTGAAGCCGTGATCTACTTATCTAGTCCGAGATCTCGAGAAGCACTGCAGGTGAATTCTTTGTTTTCTTTGGCGTTTATAAGAAATTCATTATTCATGTGTGCTTTAATTACTAATTGCTTAGCGCTAAATTATAGATTCATCACGCGGATGATTTTTCCAAACATTACAGTCGATCTAGATTGATCTTTATGCAGTACTCGTATATTATACATATATTCCAATTATCGGTATGGCTTTTAAAACGATTTATAATGTATATTTAGTGGATAGGATTTCCACTTAATCTATGAATTTAAACCTTATTACTGAATTGGTAAATGGATTTACTAAATTGTGTTTGACTTTTATTGTGAAGTATATCCTGACTTAAAATCCTAGATTCGCCGCTGGCACCGTGGACAAGACAACACACGCAGAAACGCAGCAGGCACCAAGGAGCAAAGGACGAAAAACGTTGATCCGCAGGGGCCACTGCAGCCCCACCCAGCCGGAGCCCACCAGTCATTCACAGGGAGACACACATGCTGCCCCCACCACTTATGAAAGCCCTCTCCCCAAACAATGTTGCAACGGTACCGGTGGAGGGCCAACCAACCAGGGTCGACAGTGCCTCCCGGCGCACAATAGACGAGTGGCAGGGTTGTACCCACGTACGGAGAACGGACTGCTGACTTCAAGACTCTGGATTCAACGCGTCGAGCACCAGAGATGCAAATCTCAACAGCCAGAAAAACTTTTACTACCGTGGCTATGCCCTGGACGCGTTTTGGCTCTGGACGCGTTTTGGCCAACTATTCTCGTCTTTAGATGTGGTGTAGGAGGTGCCACTGCCACGTATCTTCTCCCCTTGATTTTTCTGAACTAATCTCTCTTCATTCTGCTTATAAACTTACAATTTCGTATTTTATTCATTAGCTGTCATTACACGTCGCCTCTTGATTTCGGAGACGATTTTTTTCTATATGCTTCTTTTATTTGAGAAGTCAAAAATAGTAAACTATTGGAGAGGGACTCTTTTTTCACTTCCTATATCTTTTATCAACTTCCCTAAAACTCAAGATTTGGAAGACCTTTTTTTAAACTGTTGGAGATGCTCTAATTTGAAAAAAAAAATATTTGCCATAAACTACAAATCTTTACCTTCACAAATTAGCTAGACTACTAGCTACATGTATCCCGTTGATCGCACGGGCATTTTTGCTAGTATTTATTAAAAGAAGATTTATTTTTTAAAAGAGATATTATATAGAAAAAAAAGATGAGGAGATCTTTACCTTCTATCCGCCCCGTCGTGAGTGCTCCAAATCCGGCTCAGTTACATTCTGTTACGTGGATTAGGAGAGCGGAAAAGAAAAGAAAGAATTACGGGTTCCAGATATAAAGTGCTAGAGTGAAAGAAAATGTGGAAGGATCTTTATTGCATTTAAAATAGATCAGGATTCCTGATGCAAAATGTCTAGACCTCGATGTTTTTTTTTCTCTTTTTCTATAAAAATAAATAAAGGCACTGCAAAATCCACACAAAAAATCAGAGAAACATCAGAAAATTGTAAAATCTATTATGTTAGCTTCATAATGATCTATCCACAATTTCTATTAATTTTATTAGTTTATACTTTTGTCTATATGTGTATTAAATCATCCTTACATATTTTGCATGCATATAAGCGGATCCATTGCCGAGAAAACATGCTAGAGGCATACTCGGAATACACAGAGGTGGCCGAGGTGTACGAGGAGGATATCCTCATTGTCGCTGTTCCCAAAACCTTCAATAACTTTTCGATGTCATGTTCCTACCCAAGGCAAGCCTCGATGCATAACCTATACTTTTCAGCAATTATCATGTTTGGTTGTGCATTATTCATTGGTGGACCGACCAATCTTAACATATCGACAAAAAAAATAAAGATCTTGATACGATGTATAAAAAAGCTACAAAGTTCAATATTGAATCATACAAAAACATATGGGTAGTATGAAAAATTAAAGCTATGGTGGATCAGTGCCTAGAGCAGCTGGCAAAGTCTCCAAATGGTGGAGCTGCTGGTCCGAGGTTCAAACCCCGGCTCCCACAGGCCTCCAGGAAGGCCGCACCCAAGGTGGTGCTTTATAAATAAAAAAATTAAAGCTGTGAATTTATGATATATTTATATCAAGATAATTGTGCATGTTGTAATGGAAGGGAAAATAGACCAAGGTGTATTCATATTTGATACAAGTTTAATAGAACATTGTTAATTTTTTATTAGCATTACTCTATGTTATGGATGTCTTGACCGTCACAAAATAAACTATATATAAAACTTAGTAATCTTTTTGCATTAATGTTTAATATTATTTCTTCCGTCGCAACGCACGGGCATATTTGCTAGTAACAAACATAAATTTACAATGTTAGCAAGAGGATCTGTCTAGGATGACAATAACACGCGTCCATCACACCTGTCCAAGCGACTTCTTTCTATTTTTAACAAAACTAGATAAATGTCCATGCGTTGCAACAGGAAACATAATACCCACGATAGCATTTATGTATGTGTGCCTATTGTATTCTTAATTAAAAAACATTGTAATCGTGTTATTTGGAACAACATTATATAGGTATTCGAGAAAGATAATTAAAATATAACTCTAAACATTATATATGCATGTTCATTGCTCAACCACCACTGGATGATTTGAATTTGAAGATCGTCTTTCCTCCTATGTTTACATTTTCTTTGTTTCATTGCCACTGGCACAGTCATGATATCTTTACTATATAGTATCTTGAATTCGTTAAACAAAACTAATTCCTGAAAGTATATTGAATTCATCACCAACTTCGTTTCTCTCCTCACAGGAGCTACAGGAACCAGTTCCACTGCCAGGAGAAGCCGCCTTTCTTTGGCAAGTACAAAACCCTTCCGCTTCCTCACGTCTTCCTTCTCCCTCTCATTCATAGTAACTTATGTATTATCTTTTCTGTATTTGTTACCCCATGGAATCATCTGGACATTGACAGTCAACAATTCTTTCATGTAACCTATTTATGGTCATTTGTAATTCCTGCAAAGCTTATCATCTTTTGGTGAATTAAGCAAAAGAAAAAAAAGAGCCTACGCTGTCAATTGTGTCAAGCACTGGCTCATCATCGAATATTGATTTCATTACCCTGCTATGTATCCTGCAGGATGGAAATTCATTAAGTTTGGAACATTCATCCTGCTCGGCAAAGAAGATAAATGGATCAGCTCAAGGCTAATTGAAAAACTGGTATGAACAAATTAATAGTGGAAGTGGAGGACCTATAGAGATTTTGGGCATCGAAATCCAAGCAAATTTGGCCTCCTATGTGGGCTCGCAAGTTCCCCCAAACACTCAAACTCGATCAATGGCATACAAAATCAGATATGTAACATACTAACCTGGACGAAGCTAATTAACTGTGTACGGCGATCTTGAACGGATTGAACGGTTCGCGCTGCTGTGCACGGCGACGGCGATACACCACACTTAGATCGGCAGTGCGTGCAATGAACGGGCATGGGTGGCGGGAGACAGGCAACGAACGATGGACGGACGGACGACGAGGTGGTCGATCGGGTGACAACGTCACTACGCCAAAAAAGCACCGCAAGGGCGGTTGGTTTGGCACTGTAAGGGCGGTTTTAAAAAGCGTTCATTATAAAACGTTTTTATAGTGGATTCCACTGTAAGGGCGGTTTGAAACGAACCGCCCTTACAGTGGTTCACTGTAAGGGCGGTTCAATATCAAACCGCCCCTACAGTGGCCATCACTGTAAGGGCGGTTCAATATCAAACTGCCCCTACAGTGCCACCACTGTAAGGGCGGTTCAATATCAAACCGCCCCTACAGTGGATTTTCAGCAAAAAAAAAATTCAATAATAGAATCTGTCCACAGTACAGCTATATATGATCACATTCACAGCACAACATATATAGTATAAAATCTGGTCACATCACAGCATAAACATCGAATTCAAGTTCCATTATCAATTTGCAAATTCAAAAGTTCCAAGTGCATCAAATAAACAAGTCCATTACATCCACAAGTCCATTACATCATCAAATTGAAATCAATGACCTAGATGCAGCCTTTCAATCTCACGGAGGTGTTGGTATTTAGGATTCGTACCCAATTCGGCCATGAGGTCATGATATTGCCCTCTGCAGTTCACAATCTGGTCCATTATGAAGTAGCATAGGTCATCGACGATCCCTATGAGTTCATCGGACTTGTAGACATCCCTTTTCATGTTCTTCTCTTCTGGCCACTGCAAGAGAAGAAGGTTAGGTCTAGTATTGCAAAACAAAAGCTAAGTTGCACAAGAAATTCAAACTTACCAAATCTACGTGTCTCCGGTAGGCACCTGTGTTACTCATGAAAGCACATACATAGTATCCACAATGTAGACTCCCGAACTTTTGCTTGGGGAACTGTGTATCAATTTTGCATATGCAAATGTTAAGTAATAGGAGTGAACACCATATAATTTTGTGCCAAGCTAAGTTGCACTTACCGAACATAGAGTTTTGATACACAATTTGGCCTTTTCGGCTGGATCATGCCTTCCTTCCTTGCGTTTCACATAGTATTTGAATGCCCTGTTCGGATGATTATAGCCAATGCAACTTGTTAGTATGCAAGAGTCAACATTAAAGTGAAACATAGAAGGTAATGAGGATTATTGATATGCATACGAGGAGAGAATCGCTGTGAAGTCTTGATATGTTTGAGGGTCATAATCTGCAGAATCACAGACATATGCCATGTTGCGACCGACCTCGAGTTGTATGACTATCCAGTGGTTGCTACATGAATGTAATCATAGAGTAAACGGATATGTTGTCAAACAAAGATATACCGAACAATGTTTAAGTATGGAGTCAAACTTACTTGAAGTGGTATGGTATGAAAATCCTGTCGTTGTGTTGGAGATACTTAAAACATGTGGCAAGGTATGCCGCAACATTAAGGGACGCGTCCTTTATTACCCTTTGACGGATCGCCTCTTTCTCCTTAACTGTCTCTCCTTGAGCTAGTTTTGGGTGGTCTAGTGGCCAATCACGTGCGAAAGTAAAATTTGTTTGTGCTATAGGTTGAGGGTCTACATAACCGACCCTCGTGTTGGGCATCTGTTTCACAAGGTATGTCTGCATTCTACAAATCGTGACGTGAGTTAGTTACAGCAAAATCCAACTAAGTTACATTCATATACTATCAAGAGGGCAAGGACTTACAGGCACCATATGCGAATGATACTCATTTCCATTGAACTGAGGTGAAAGCAAGCCTGGATATCTTTGAAGCCAAAGGAAATAATCCCACTTGGGCTTCCAAATGTGCCTTCAGGTACAAATGCTTGGATCAATTCTAGCTTTGTACGGCAAACATGCAAGAAGTACCAATCATGGAACCTTTTCATGTTCACTGGCATGTCCTGCATGACTCGATTTGGAAGGAATTTTTTGCCTCTTACATAGTCACTCGGGCAATCCTCATCCCACTTTAAGTCCTCAACATCTGGATACCTCTGTGACCGTTTGTGCTGTGTGGGGTATTGGGGCAACCTATAAGCATATTGGTTGTCACCTTGGTTCTGAGGCTTGAACTGGTCATGTTTAAACCACTTGTATATATTCGTGTCAGGCAAGTCCACAAAAGATTTCGACCCTGTCGACCTTTGCATGATGGGCCTTGTCATGATAGGAATCTTTTTTCGAGCTTCACTTTGAGGAACTTCTATTTCATGACCTTCATTTGTCGGTTGCGCTTGTTGAGAAGACTGTGGCATCTCATCATGGCCTTGCTCGGCACGAGCTGGAGAAGGTTGTGGCTTGGGAGGCACATGCATCGTCTCATCATGATCTGGCTCAGCAACAACAGCTGTAGAAGGATGTGGACTCTGAGGCTCATGCAGGTTTGCGTCATGCCCTGGCTCCCCACAAGCTGGAGAAGGACGTGGACTGTGAGGCTCATGCAGCGTGGCATCAAGCCCTGGCTCGCCACGTGCTGGAGAAGGTTGTGTCGTGTCATGGATAGTATTCGGGGAAGGGTCATCACGAGACGGGTGAATATACCTCTCCTTCCTCAACAACTCTCTCCAGATGTACGCTCGGAGCTGGTGATGTAACATTCAACACAATATCCTTCTTGTACCAGAGGATGAGTTGTTTTGTGACTAGTCCAAGCTCAGATATCCCCTCGCTACTTGGGTGCTCTATCTTATGTGTCGAGTACTCAGGCTTCATGGTCCGCACCTCAACCTTAGTGTAGTCATTCGGGACCTCTTTATCATGATAGACTGGAGGATGTGCCACACCCATTGCCACCTCAACCATCGTGTTTGCCCTGTCGACAGGAATGAACAGGGTGCAAGGAGTTGGCTCCCGTATGCGATCGACTGAGGTGCGGGTTGCATTGGAGCCTTGGCTGCTGGGAACATGCTGAGGGCTGTCAATTAGAGCCAACTCTCCAGGCGGCGCCATTTGTGCCCGATGCTCACTAGACCCTCATTGCTCTTGTAGTTCCTTGGTAACTAGAGTCTTCACTAGTTGCTCCAACTCTGACTTCTGGTGTCTGCCATGTTTCTTGTAGGTCTGTGCATCCGTCGAGAATCCTTTCTCCCAGCTCGTCATTTTCCCTACCCCCCTGACATGGCCTGGGTGCTCGGGGTTTCCCAAGCCAAGGCTGAGCTCGTCCCTCTCTCTAGAAGGATTGAATGAGCCCTTATCCCTGTCTTCAGAATATTTTAATATCCTTGACACTACCTCTTCGGTCTCCGAGTTGGCAAACTTTAGACTGCTGCCTGATTCTTCCGTACTCCTTGCCAAGACCCAAGGCCTAGCGCGTGGTATCAATTTCGTCACATTTGTATTCCCAGGAGCAATGGCCTCTTCTTCCATCTTCCTAAACTTCTCTTCCACGCCATCATAGCCAGCGGGGCCTAGATGAGCATGGTGTATGTTCTTCTTTGCCAGCTCGCTGTTCTTTTCACTTAAGGCCACAGCTTCCGGCAAAGTCTTCTCAGCCACGAGCAATGCCCACATAGCAGGAGTTATGTGTCCAAACTTCTCGTATGGAGTTAACCCCTTTTTGATGAAGTCTTCGTTGAGCTCATTCCTCCAACGTCGGAAGGATTCTCCCATCTGCCTCATAGCACGTCGTTTTACCAGTGCTAGCTTCTCTTCCGGAATCTTGAAATTGAAATTCACCATCAGTTTGCTGGTCCAGAGGTCATCCTTTAACTCTTTTGGATAAGCACGCCAATTAGGGATTGATGGGTTACACTTGTCTCTAACGAGGGCCCCAATGGCATTACGGAATTTCGCTCTGAACCCAAATGGCTGAAGGATCTGCCCGTCTTCCCCGACCTGGTCAATCACATAAACTGTTTTTGCATCTGGGTACAGGTTTGGCTTTCTGATCCCTCGTTTCCTCTTCTCTTGGGTAGTCGAGGCCGAGGTTGTGCCTTCAGGTGGTGGACCAGAGGGCACAATGGTAGTTTCTGTGGCTGTTGCCTTTGCCCTCCTCTGCCCTACTCCGTCATGTCCGGCAAAACGTGCCGGACACCGACGTTGCCTTTTCGGAGGTTTACGAGGGACCTGTATAAACAACAGGTCAAAGTGTTAGCAGACATAACATAGCCATAGCGTTAGCACAATTTAGGATTTACCAAGGGATTTTCATATCCCTACCTCCTCATCTGGGTCAAAGTCCTTTTCCAGCTCTTCATCTGTTGGCTTCCGTCTGGGTTCACATGGTGGAAAATCAGGACTTTCATATCCCAAGGTTGAGTCATTGTCCTCGTCCTCACCAGTTTCTGAGAGTGCTTCAGTCTCTCCTCTTCCCGCTTCTCCCCCTTGCTCCTCACCAGACTCTTCTTGAGTAAGCATGAATGCTACATCATTCTCCAACTCTTGACTAAACTATTCCTTAGAAAGCTGATCGTGTATTTCTTGCCCCCCAGGACTAGGGCGCTCTTCATGTTTGTTCGATCAGGCTGCATTGCTTGATGTCCGTGTCATTTTGAGATTTGGTCTAACAGATGGAAGAAAGAAAGTGTGCTTTAGCAGTAGTATTAGTATAAGTAGTAGTAGTGCTTTATTAGTAGTGGTGGTTGTGGTGGTGGTGGTGGAGAGGGATAGGTTTAAAAAAGGCCTCAGAAACATGTCTAGCATCATTTGATCACGAACTTGGAGCATCAAGGCATCAAAATAGAGAACATGGATCAAGGCACTGCAGGGGCGGCTGGTAATGATGCCAAGTTCCTCACAAGTTTTGGATCATCAGCTCATATTCTAAAATAATGAATTGAGTTGGACATTTTCATCATCGGCAAAACAAGAGGGCAGAGAGATTTGGAAAAAAAATAGTTGCAGCTTCCCAAAAATAGAGAGGCAGGTGCTCAGTATATAAAAGTATCATCATTGGCATAAGGCAGGTGCTCAGTATATAAAAACTATCATCATTGGCATAAGGCAAGTACTCAGTACATAAAAAGTCTCATCATTGGCATAAGGCAGGTGCTCAGTATATAAAAAGTATCATCATTGGCATAAGGTAGAGTGTAGTTCATTCTAGTTCAGTCAAACCAAGTTCAGGTAAGCCAAGTGTAGATCAGTTCAGTTCAGTTTAGCATCAGTTCAGTAGAGTGAGTAGTAGGGAGTAATAGAGTACAGGAGCAGACAGGAATAGTATGTAAAGATAGGAGTACAAGAGCATCAGTTCAGTTCAGTTTATAAAACCCAATGTCCAGAGTAGCATCAAAATAAAACATCATTGCACATGCCTTATGCCTCAGTTAACCATCACTGCACATTACAGGTAGGAAAACAACATCAT